>VOMN01129684.1:0-39149 GCA_014899125.1 Orchestia grillus | reverse complement strand
CCCAATTGTGGAAGAAGAGACGCGCAGTGCAGTGCGGCGTGCGGTGGCAGCGGGACACAAAGCGGTCCATTTCACGGCCACTTGTGATGGACGGTTCATTCAAATCAATGCAAAGAGAATTAAAGCATTTAGGTTTGTCAAGTGCAGGGGGCTTTGATGTATTAAGCTTTCTAAATTCCTAACTTCTGTGGCCGTAAAGGCGAAGTGAAATGCCCATTAAACCAAGCTCTTCATCATTGATTCAAGTGCATGAGGAGCCGTAAAACCTCACTGCTTGTTCACCTGTCATTATTTGCATTCTTCAACAGGGAACTGCTCTCTCGAAGATCCCTCAAAATTATAATGGATTACCTGGAGTGACATTTTATGTTTCAATACCTACCGTTAACGTCAATCTTAGCGAACTGCTTGCTGCGTTTGCCGCACTGCTGCCGTAAAGTATGCTCCTGTAAATGAGGGTGCGTTGGAGAAAGTTCTCAGCCGACGAAATTTAGGACGGTTGTAATGCATAGCCGGGCAAACGTACCGTGATTCAAATGAATAACCCAGCGTGCAGGCAGGTGCATTGCGTGCTTGACTGCTCGGTGAGTCCTCACAGTTGTTCATCATGAAGTCGAGAAATCGGTGTACTTTAGCCAACTGTTGGGCGCTGAGGTATGCCTCATCTAAGAACTATTGTCAGTAGCTATGAACGAATGTCTTGTGTTAGCGTTCACGCAGCGTGCTTAGCTCGCATGGATGCCCTAGTGGGTGCAGCACGAATGTTCGTGAAAAGGTGCATTATAAACAGCGTTATTTGTGTCTCTTCCCGTCCGAAAGCCTCACGGTAAATTTAATTCTATTCCAATGCGTTTCACCACCGCCCTAATACAACCTATATTTTCTGAACATGAGCGTGACGCATACGCCAAGTAAGAAAACCTCGATGTCTTAGTCAGGTCCATACCTCGTCTAAGCCCATTCTTTGCTCCCAAAATTGAGTAAGGGGATGGAAGTTTCTATGAAGTTGTCATCGACTTTTGATGGAAAGCTTCTCGTTTTCCGTTAAGAACGGTATATTTTCTTCAAAGCGCCTTCTGGAACTACTAAAGATCGGGGAACAACTGCAAAAGTGTAATTGAATGTTACCCGGTATAACATGATCCCATGTCATGCATTTTGTTGGTGCTATGCTGCTCCTTTACAGCTCGCTCGTTACAGAGCAAGCATAATTTTATCGGTTACACTAAATCGTCCAGAAAACCACTCACGCACTGTCAAATTTTTTAGCATTGAAATGCTTGTGCGCCGACCATACTTCAATGCAGCTTTCATTAGTAGTAGAGCTGAACGAGCAGTTCTGATGCCGTCAAGTGTTCATGCGTCGCATTACGCGACTTAGCGGCTCTCAACTTTAGCGGCATGAGCTGGACCTGACTAGGTGCTAAGCGGCGTGAAACTTTAGACGAGTCACTCTTGATGAAGACAGTACCTCTGATGTTCACACCATCATTTATCGTTAGACTATCTCACTCACAGTCGACCACCACCTGCACTCAAAAAAACTGCTGGATGATCGTCAAGCGCTGGTGAACAGCGTTGTTTTAGTTAGACACTGACATTACTCTTAACATGCACGACTTGGTATGCTGGTAACGCGGGACTCGTTTCAAATCGCAACAACCATAGCCAGAGCTCCAATCGATGGAGCCCTGTGAAATGCTTCATTCGTAAATCTAAGAAGAAAACAACGACAATCACAGCCATCATGATTCCAAATATCCGGCGGTTCAGTGTTTTTTTTCCGTATTTTTAGCAAGGTTTAATGAATGCGAGCGGGCACACTCGGTCGCCGGCAGAGCAAATTTGTTCAATTCCTAAGCAATGAAGCGAAATTACGGGGCGCTCGTAAAGTTGCGAGTTAAATGCGAGCCTGCGCCATGCACTCGCTGATATACAGTGAGTGTTGCCGTATAATGTAGCGGCGCTGTACCGCGTGGTGGCTCTTCAAGTCCTTTATGCCGCTCTGATTCTGAGGGCGCTTTTAATTCCAGCTCATAACGTGAGTTTCAGAGCAACAGCCTCAGAAGACGAAATGGAGCTCTCTTAATAACCATAATTTCGTTGCTGTTTGCAGGATGGGACACGCGGCAGCTACTTTTTCATCCTCACCGTTTAATATTTGATAACAAAGATGTCATGGGCTTTGCTGAGTGAGACTTTAAATAAAGATATAACTTCCTGCGAATATTCATGTGAAATAATTGATGGAATGTCCAGTCTTAATTGTCATTCCTTAGAGTCCTTCAGTCGAAGAGTTTGCGCTCATAGTTGACTTAGTTTACGTGTATTGAATTAATTTTCCATTTTTGTATCCCATGTAAGCAATTCCCCCTGAGTAATCAGACCCGTGGATGTATCAATGTATGGATGTATTTGCTCAAGCTTTTAGTTCTCGTGAACTGGGGTGGGGTCTTAACTTAAGCATTTCGTTCCCGGCTTTACCATGTGCCAGTAATTGATTCAGAGTTTCCATGCACGTACCTCTGCTGCAAATATTTCAACTTCCAACGTGATGCAAAACCCATCCATCACTGTACGAAGGGAGATCAGAGCAGCTGGAAAACATCAGGTCGAAACTTACCGCTGAAACGTGTGAGTTTGTCTTACTGAATCTTACGCTTGCTGTTAGGCGCTCAGTCGCAGTCAGTTGTGCCCTGATCCCTGCGTAGCGCGCGACGCGCTCTTTGAATTGCTGTTTTGAAAACCCATGGAAACGTGCGGCTCTAAAATAAGAACAAACATCGAATTCTCGGTGAAACTTCAGTGGAAAGGGGACAAACATCGGGGAAGTTTTGCTCAAAGTTTATGGCATTATTGCCCGAAAGAAAATTCCGATCTAGAAGTGAATTGAGCAATTCCGTGAAGGCAGAAAAAAATAGAAAAAGCTTTTGCACTGGCAGTCCACTACATAAAAAATGGCACAGCGTTAGCTTCTCAACATCTCAGTAAAGAAAATCGAAGAATAATAGTCACTTGAGTTGCTCTAGATGTAGAGGTATTCTAAAACTAATTCAGACGGCTTAGTGAATTCGTTTGCTTCAATAAATTCAACTGTGTATGATTTAAGATTCACGAGACGTGAAAAAAATCCCGAAAAGTTCCTCAAACTTTCTGGTCTCCATTATATAATGACTTCTGCCTTTCCTCGCTCGTCTTTGAAGAAACGTTAGTTCCCTACATCATCACATTCTCTGTTTTCAGCTCCGAAAATGTTTCAAAAGTACCGTCTCCAATAGCAAATTTTTCCACCATTTCCTGCGCTTTCTGTCCCTCCTCATTCGTGATGCTCCTCGTTACCGCCGGCACGCATTCACGACACTGGCTCGCATGTTTAATTTTCGCTCATACCTGAATACGCTCAAAATGGGATCGCCGATGCCACTCATTGGAAAGTAACTACATAAAAACAGAATTTTATCAGATGGTTACGTCATCGTATTGTTCAGCAATGAGCCTGCCGTAGTACTAATAAGCCACTATCATATGTATCAGCACTAGTACTGCTAAAAATAAAATTCCAGCATTACAATTATAACAATTTCCATCACAAGCTGTTGTACCGTTGTTCCCAGACTCCAATAATAGCTCGGAACACATGATGCTTGCTTGGGTAATTTCTTCTTTCTTGTGAAAATATCTCCGTCAAGCTGTCTTTAGCGACCAACTCGGATCTCAGGAAAATTTCTATGGAATGTTTACGACGGGGAATTGAGCACTAGATGCGCATCAACTCGGGGTTGTCGAGAAGAGATTATGACGGTCTATAAGCCGTGGGAGCAAGAAGTGTGAAGAACAAAAACCTGCACCGAAATGTGAGCGAGATCTGACGTTTGAACGAAGCGTGTGACGTAGCCTTACGTGACGAGGTCTACGACCTGTGAGGCGAGTGTAGGATATGTTCGATTGCGAGGGAAAAATATATTATTTTATATTAACTTCCCCATTAATATATATTCTATGCTTGAGTGACTTTGAGACTCAAAATTTTGGCATACACGAGCACATTTGCATTACGGCTCATTCGGTGTAATTACGCTATTTTTTCGCGCAAATTAACTCTTTCTGGTCACCACCTCTCTTCATGGTTCTTTTCTTAACTTAACTTTAGTTTCCTGTACCATGTGATGAGTATTGTGACTCCAATTATGCACGTTTTCGCCGACGCACAGATCGATGACTCACTACCTCGTACGCAACATATGTACGAGCCAGTTACATTGAGGCCACTTAAATACCAAAGGCCCTCGTCACAGAACTGTGGGGTTGTTCACTGCCATGCCCAGCCATCGTTTGTTCGAGCGCTGTCAAGGCGACGTCTCTAATGACTGAGCAAGAAGGCAATTATAGGAGCTGGCTTTAGCGAACGCTCACTTCCAGACTAATCAACAGCTCGAATGAGAGCAACGTCAGGTCTCTGCTTCAGAAGCCCCTCCGTGGCGAACCTCCCATAAATGTCTACGTATTATTATATTTTCTGCAGCACAGTTCTGCGCTAAATGTGACTGCAAATCCCGGCCGATATCACTGGTAAGGAGAACTGAAAGCCAATTCGGGAAATGACGCATCACAGACGTCGGTCTTTGTTAGATCTGCCCTAGATCTGCATTAGGAATGTGATAGTGATACTGGCATTTAGTTTAAAATTGTGAAATTAAGTGTTATGTCTGATGGCGATGAAGAGAAGTTCTTGAAGTACAGTACATATGCTGTAGAATAGACACTAGCCCTATAGAGTTAAACTTTCACTGGCTCTTCATGCTCAAATTATCTTCTTAGAGATTTTACGTAGAAACTTAAAATATATCATTGACGTCTTACATTCCCGTGTTCCGGTTCATCTCATTCTTAATTAAACCTTTATCGAAATGACTCCTAGTCACCTGGTCATGTCTGAAGTTATAGCTCACTGAGTCTATAACTCTTTTCCAACCCAAGCCAACCGATAATACGGACTTACACGGTACATAAAAACCATACGAGTGCTCTGTGTTGTAGGATCGGCTTCAATGTTCAGCCATGATCAAGGTTGTCGTAGCCTCCAACTCATCACTCACTCCGAAGCTAGAGTTGACACTGAGCTCCGCCAATTATACGTAGTATCGCTGTGCTAAAATGCACCGGCGGAAGGCATCACAAAAGCAGCGCTTTAACAAGAGACGATCACGACTCCGCCAGCAGGGAGGTCGTGGAAATTATTCGGGAAATTGCGCGGAAATGTGGTGATGACCAGCGGTCTTTGTGAGTGCAAGACTGCCATCGTGGCGTCTCTGCATTATCCCTCACCCTGGGGCCGAGAGCTATCACATATACGCACATTCGTGGAACAAGTTCCCGTAATGAAATACTTCTGTTATTTTTCGTTTTTTGTCAGCTTCGTCTTGTAGAGGCGAGTTGTGGTGAACTTTCGTACGTGCAGGGGGACGCAAACAAAACGGGTAGACAGTTCACAAAATTCTGAAGTATCTATGATACGAAATAATGAAAACTGCCCATTTCTTATGTTGTCTTTGTTTCACTGTTGTCACATGCCTGTAGGTACCTGAAATGTCTAATGAAATTTTGACTAGTTTTTTGTTGCGTGAGACCCTGCATGTGCGTATTTACTAACACGATCATTCTAACGTTGTTGCAGGCTCATAGCAACTTCTTTATCTTTATGAAGTAGTATGTACATTCAGATTCACTGCTCATCTTATTCATTCACTGCTCTTTCATTTCTCTTCTTTCTTGTATAAGCTAGTATTTCACAACAAACTAAAATTAATTATTTTCTCGAACTCATAGTCTTTCAAAATGAGTGCAAGCAGCTATTGGGAAATCTGTCCTGTTTGGGCGATAAACTTCTAATTAGCCTCCTTGCAGGAATACCCTTGTATTCCTGTAATACCTTCTAATACCCTTGAATACCCTTGTATTCAATCTCTACTTGAATACACTTGTAAGTCCGAAATTCATTAATTCTATTTTGTGAACTGTGAAAACTGACGCTATTTCAATGTTTTTTCCCTCGGCCTCACAGCGCATTCACTAATTTACGCAATTTTCTTAGCATGAAGTTTCGTTGACTAACCTATCCGAAGTCATTTAATGTCACCTACTTGCACCCTAATGACTTCACCCTAAAGCAACTTGCAATCCGCCGTAAAGTTGCCGCATTGCGACCATAGCCCTCTTTCTAACTCGAATTTTGTTCAAAGTATGCTGTTAAACGATTCTGGCGCCAATATTTGAATGATTGTAACATTGAGCTTGTGCCTCGGATGACGTGATCTAAATAACTCCCGCACACAGCTCATGTAACATTTCAATTCTAAAACCCTTCCCATTCCCCAGTTTTGTTCGTGACATCCTTCATTGCATTCAATTAATTGTATTAACCAGATGAACCTTTTTTCATTTACTTCTAAGTGTTAAAAAATGGGAGTTTTTAATTTTTGCCGTTCGTAGATCGCCGCTATTACACATCCAGTTCAGAAAAGGCCACACCCCTGTAAATCCTGAGTAAATATTTGTTTTATAAAGTAATAATTATTTATTTAGGATTTACAGAGGTGCGGTCTTTTCTGAACACTCTGCATATGTATACATATTCGTTGCACAGAGCAATTTCTATAGAACTTAGGTAGACTCAAATTGTGTAGAATGAGCAACACGATAATTTAGTTCTTCCAAACATTTTATACATTGGAGTGTATTTGCTTTATTCCCCCTTGAAGACCAACTCCTTCCAATCGGAGTGATTTACTGATCACTCCGGCACTCGGACGCCTGCAGGCGCCCAGACTCAGGTCACATTCACGTCGCTGTAGAGGGCGCGACGGGCCGCTTTGGACGCATGTGTTTATTGCCATTGCAGGGGTGTTTCCAGCGGCCCGTGTTCCTCTTTAGGGCCCTGGTTTGAGACGAGCTACACGCTTCCTGTGTTCCTCACGGTCATTTGGCAATTACCGAAAATTATTACGAATTATTGCTGTACTCTTCGTCGTCAGTCGTCGCTCACTGAAATTTATGGCAAATTATGGCTGTTTTCATTGGCGATCGCCACGCCACTCGCCCAAAATTATGACAAATTATTGCTCGCCCTCTGATCGTCAGTCTCCCTTCGTCTAAAATTATTATTTCTTCAGCCTTTTTTGACGTCAATCACCACCCGTTAGAAATTATAGCAAATTAATTTGCACTCACGTTATTTTTGAACAGAGGATTTTTATTTCTAAGTGTATTTTGGTCAATGTCTTCAGCAAAATGCTAATGAAACTGAATGCTTTCTAATTATGCTCAAAAAATAACAGTATGGAGTAAAGTTATTTGATCCTTTACCATGTCGTAATTTTTATTTCATGTCTTTATCTTTTACGAGCCATTATCAGACTTTATTGAATTTCTTCACCCAAAAGTTTCAAATGAATTTCTCCTCGAGGAGTCGGATGAACTTGTCGTTGATGGAGGTCGTTCGTCAGCAAATCTGAATGTCGCTCAGGAGCATCAAAAGTGGACGCCTCTTGGGGCCGCTGCCACTGAGCTTTTGGCGAGTGTAGACGAGTGCTGAAATAGCAGCATTTTCTCTGTCCTCCGCAAGTTAATTGGCATCCATTTTCAAAGTTTCCTAAAAATGCCTGCAGCAAAATTCTAAAGAATTTGTGCCCAGTTCACCTTTCCACTGCGGATTTTTGCCTCACTTTCCTGGCAGACTTTCTCGACGCAAAGAGTTCTGCATCGTTTTCTTTATCTTATCTCTGCGCTCTTAGTAACAAATTTGCCCTCATTTGTTGCAACGCAAAATCCATTATTTCTTCCATTAATTTAGAAATTAGTTAGTAGCACTTTCTATTATTATCACTCTGATTTGGGTATCTATCTACAATGGCGGACGGAAGTAATTGCACTAATAAGATTTCATATTCAATTGAACATCTTGCTAGCCAGCATGTGTGGAATTCTCGAAGAATATACATTTTATAATGTAGAGTGGAGATTCTGAACAAATTTTCATCATTTAGAAGTGTATAGGCTCATATAAACGCTCAACATATATGGTGCAAGACAAACGCATTCAAGCAAAAACAGATTCTCGAGCATAATATTCAGTTTCAAAACTTGTTTTTCAATTACTGCTCGAAGACAGTTTCCATGAGATGAAATTTAGCGTCAGCAAACTTGCGTGGTACGTGAATCCGTTCCTTAAATTACACTTTCTTCAGTTCCTCGATATTCATCGAAATTCTCCCATGAACTTTTTTCTTTCAAAGTCCCTAAAAATTTACGATAAAATAATTGAGGACCTGTGATTAGGGTCGTTATCTTGCTGAAACATTTTCGTTTTATCATTAAACACTTCACACTTGGCATGAGATTTCTTCCTCTCCACAATTTGACAGTGCATGGTCCCATCCATCTTCCCATTACTGATATGAAGGCACCAGAGCCATGTTCTGTGAAGTAACCCTATCTCATTATACTACCACCTCCGCGCTTCACAGTTGTGATGGTACGATGCCTCTCATACGCGTTTCCATGTATCCTGCACACATGACTAGCGGAGTTAATTAATTACGACCAAACAATTGAATCTTGGTCTCATCAGACCAAATAAAAGCTCTTCAAAATGAATATTCTTTTTCCAAGTATTCTTTTGCAAAGCTTAGACAAATTGCGAAAATGTTTTTCGGAACATGGAAGTTTTACGAGGTGTGAAACATTTGAACCTATTTCTGTGAAGCTCTCTACTGATGGCTCTTTCACTAACATCTGTCCCGGAGGCTTCAAGATCAGTTTTTAACTCTACTAGTTGTCATGGGTTTATATTACTTTTCCTCATCAAAAGTTCATTAAACCGAACAATAATCTTCCGTGGCTCAAGTGACTTAGGTAAGTTAGCAGTTGAGCTATATTCCTTATGCCTACGAATAATTGAGCTAACAGTAGAGTACAGCACATTAATCTGCGTTGAAATCTATCTGTGTGATTTTCTTGAGAATGGAACCGAGTTATTCACTTTCATTGATGTTCTGAGATTTCTTTAACTATCGGTATGGTGTCCTTCAGGAGCCTGCATACTACGAAGGCTCAGCGGTGATTAACGGTCTAATTCCACGCCTAACCAAAATGAATTTTCTTCTCGGAACGCTTAGAATGTTCTACAAGCTATTCAGATAACATGTAACTGAGAAATATACCTCAATTATTATGTGAAAGGTGTTTCAAAGAAATGGTTGAATACTTTTATTACGTGTCATGTATGATTTTAGTGCATATGAAGTCACTTACTTATAACGTTTCATATTTTGTTTTACAATTACAATTTTATCTTGTAAAGTAAATTTTGTATTCTGTTGAAGTTTCAAGTGTAATGACTTGGAAGAAGTATATCAAAAATATATTTTAAAGTGAGCGTGTATACTGCTTTGTAGGGGTAACAAGATAGCTCCAATGGTCAGAATTGTATGGCGAAAACTTTGAAGTAAATCAAATTAAAACATGATCGGTTATGAAATCAAGGATACGTGGGAATCAGACGTGTATTCCGGGGCTTACATCTCCTCCTCTAACGCGAGTGTTTGGAAAAAACGGCTATAAAATAAAAGATAATAATGATGAAAATTACTGTAATGATTGGGAAAAAGCAATGCTCCACCAAGCATTTCTATACAATGAGCGCTCTTTCCTGCCTCGATCTGCTTGCGACGAACACGGTTCATATCCCGCCGTTGATGTGGTTCTGGATAACGCAAGAGGCCTTTCGGGCGGTGAATTTTGGCCTGATTTTTATTGTGAGCCTGGCCTAGGGCGGCATTTTTTCCAATCGTATGGAGCAATATCAAAGATAGTGGAAATGAAGATGAAAACGGGGATGATATACAAGTAAAAATGAGGTAATATACTGAAAATAACGACGATAAACCTTAGCACGTTTGAAAGCCTATTGTAGGGTGAGAGAACACTCCCGTCAGAGCTCGGACCCATGACCTCTGTCAATGCGGACCCAGTGCTCCTTCATGAGTAGATCACGGCACGGGCCACTACGCTCCCAGCCCTCGCTAGCTCTCTCCTGTCAACAGCAATGCTCGCTGATAAGGAGCCACATTTCCTGCCAAGTTCTGAGTGTTTCTCAGAAGTTCTCGTTCATTAAGCTGACAAAATCCAGGGAAATTGGAGTGATATGCAGCGACTAAATGAAGTGATTCAACAATGCTAGTGTCTTCTCGTCTGCTGTCACAAAATGCTGGTCCCTTTAAACGTACCGTCGTCCGCAAAACTTTCTTTGCGCTAGAGCAGTTATGTCAAAGCTAACATTGTCATACCTTAGGTAATTTAAGCATTGCAACACTTGCCTGTGACGTCATGCGCTCTGATATGCTCTACTTCACCGTGCTGCTCCCACTGGAGATATCATCCTGGTTTCTCTGAGGTACGTCGTAGTGCAACTGGCCCTCGATGAAGTCGTGCACGTTCAAATGCTTTGTAATAAAATAACCTACCGACGATAAGTTAGTTATTCACTGGTTACCAAATCAACGTACATTGCATAGTTCTACATGGTATTATTGCGTGCTTCTGAATCGGGGTAGGTGCGTACGTTGAACTATTGCGTACATCCATACACGGGAGTTTGGTGTACACGGGTGGAACATTTTAATAGCCGAATTACAGACGAGTATTGGAACAGATCGCCTCGGTAATCCGGGATGGACGTGTAGGAACGCATAACTTGTTCATCAAACATTAACAGATATCTTATCTGTCGGTGGAGGTCACGGATTAAATCGAGGGGTCGGTCACATTGTCATTAAGAGAAAAAAAGTTTTATAACTCCGATTCCAACTTCAAATAAAAACATCTATTTTCAAAGCTTGAGATGCGCGAGCTTAAAAGGCATATCTACGAAATAAAAATTGCTTTTTTTTATTATGTGTATATGAGAACAGCAGCAGCACAGAAAAGTACTGTGATTTTCAGACGAACTGCCCTGAGCCGTGGTAGGCCGCCTGTGTCTGACCTCGTCAGCTCTTGACCCCGTTGCTTTGATCAGCAGCTGTCTTTGTGTTATTAAGTCGTCAAGTTGTCACGTTCCTAACGTAGCTGCATGGGTTGGGTAAATACAACTTGAGTAGCGTGTAACCGATGTTAATCTCTCGAGACACGTGTGCGGCACATATTTTTGACGAGTGTTGTGGGACATATGATAGGCCTGAGACCGTTTTGCTGTAGATCAAATCTAACGTTCATACCTGGAGTAATCCTTACGCCATCATTTCTCCTAAGGGTGAAAATCATTTATGTTCGTTCCCAACGCTGGTATTTTGTGTTTTCTAGAAAAAATCTCGTTTTTATTTACCTGGAGCAATTACTCGAAAGGATTGACCAATTGCTTACAATACGCTGCAGTGCGTCATTTTCTGTGTGCGTGAGCGAACGGACGGGCGCTACTGACTTGGTCCATCATGAGGTGTAATTAAATCCGAGCTCGGCGGGTCGCGGCTGCCCACACCCAGGCCGGCAGACCCGCCAGGCTGACAGCGTTAAATTGCTCACTCCTCTTAAATCCTCAAGACGGACCCTGAGCTGCGCTTTTTTCCATTTCCATTTTAGTTTTCCCTTTTTTGCTTTGTGTCGAAAGCTGCCGTAAGGAGACAGAGAATTTTTTTTAGCATTTTCGTGTTCCTCCTGAAAAGTATTCTCCAAGAAAAAAGGATTGATTCTTCAATGGAGGGTCCTAGGGCTCGAACGGTGAGACCTTTTTGAAGCGGACGTTTTTTGCGTCAGTAATATTCAAGCGAGTTACATTAAATTCAGTAATATGTAAGTCGGCAATTTTTCATCCCTAGCACAGTTCGCTGCTAGTGAATAGCGCAAGGCGGCAATGGATAGATTTATAACTCTTGGAACTACAACGGTCTTGTTGCCATGCTTCGTCTATTGTATGCCGTATTTGACAGAAACCTGCTGAGTACACTTACTAGTTTATTCCCTTGTTATTTAGTACACTAACTAATTCAAGCGCTAGCTAGGTTCTGCACTAGCTAGTTAGTTCACTAACTAGTTATGCACCATCTAGTTTACGTCCTAGCTAATTAGAGCATAAATTTTTAAATAACTACCTAGATAATTTATTAATTAGTTCATACACTAACCAATTCATGCATTGGCTAACTACTGCACTAGCGATTGCATGCACTAGCTACACAGTCTGCACATTAGCCAGCAGTGCCACACCTAAGGTGTCAGCGCGAAAACTTCCAGGAAAAAGTGCATGCCGCTCGTAGATCTTTTTAATGCGTGAGGTTCTCTCGTCTTCATTAGTCATTCTTGTAGCGCTTCCTAAACCTAAAGAAGTTTGGATCTCCATTTTTTCGGCATTATTCATCTGAATTTGCATGCCCAACGGCTCTTTGGAAAAAATTGCGGTAGAGTGAAAACTCGAGACTTTTGTAGCGGTTGTTTAGAGACAAAAAGCTGGAGCCACAACTGCTTTCAAGCGAGGCCAAAGGGAATTTCGCGATCCTAAAGGGATCGTGCACCTCCATAGCTCTTTTTTGCAAGTGTCTCCACTACACGCTCTCACATTATGAAACACTCGCGTATGTGCTACCATTGCACCATGATTCCTGTTACTTTGTAAGACGTTGCGCAAATTCGGATGGGAATAAATTGAACGTTGATCCTTCCAGGCTGCGGAAATTGGTAAAAAATCATATATGCTATTGTACAGGCATCAGAAAGGGGAGACTCTTCGGTGACCTCAGCTCTTTGGGATTTTTATCCTTCGTGCCCACTTTGTTTATTCTCATTTTCATTCCATCTAAGCTGATTATTTTTATGTTCTCTTCCTCTTCAACTTGCCGTTTCTTTGCCCAAGGAATCCTGTACGGGAGCACACCAGTGCATAGATTCCACGTTTTCTAAGACCATTCTAGATGGTTCCTTCTTTTCCCTCTCTGTGGTTCAACTTTAAATCAGCTAAATCAAATCTGGTTTGTAAAATACTATTAAATTTAATATTTTCATCTCGATGTTGAGAAAAAACTCAGTCAATTTTCTATCACTTTTCAAATTTGTTGCTTGATTTTGTACTATTCCTTATTGGCAATTGTCTCAAGCCTCAGTTTTTCGGTAGTGACTTTGAATTTTGTCCGCGGTTTTTTGCATCGTTTGTATTGTTTAAGTTAATCTTGCGTGACTTTTGTTATTGAAAGAAATAGTGATACGAGTAAAACTAAATTATAAAAAGAATAGTAAGCATATTGAGCCCAGCTGGTGACTGGTGATATATGTAGAGGTCGTAGACGGTTATTTTGGACAAATTGAACTATAAATTGAAACTTTATGCACGTTGAAAATAAAAAATACAAGAAATATTTTGAGTGAAATTTTTAGTCAAAACAATATAAAGCCCCTGAGCACCAATGACCTGCTCGGTACGCCATCCGAAGGACCGACAGGCAATGACCGTACGGTCCTGCTGAAGTGACCGAAATTCTCGTCTGACGTCGGATTTTAGAGATTTTACACCTTAGAGTAGAGTTTGCAATTTTTGGTCACTAACGTCACTAGCGGATGACCCACTTCAGATTGCAGATTCCTCCCGTCTGTACCAGAATATAATTCCGTAGTTTTTCTGGGGCGTGACGGTGCAGCCGCCAGCTCCCACTGAGCGCTGCTCAAATTTGATGTTTATCCCCTCAGGGGCACACGATAGGCAGGTGGGTGAGGTTAGCTTGGTTTGTCCATCGTGTGCTGTGGAGACTCGCATCCCCAGGGGGCACTGTTAAGTCATCTCAGCTTCAGATAGGCTTTCGGGACTTGTATCTTTCGTCCCCACTTTCTTTCAATTTTCCCATTTTCTTTGTAATCTCTTCTTCATCTTCCTCGTCTTTCCTTCTTCTTCATTCTTAATTTGCTGCTTCTATGAACGAATGGATCTCGTGTGGGCACACACTTTGTGCATATAGATTTCCCTTTCTCATTAATCCATTCTAAATGTTCCCTTCTCATCGCTCTCTTGAGGTCTCATTCCGTGTGGCCAAGTAATTTTAACTTAACTAATAAAAATAGCAATAACAATATTAAGAACAAGCCATTTATTATGGCTAATTCCTGTCGCCACTCTATCCTAAACACGCTTGGCCCGTCTTCTGGGAAGCACACGCACACACTGCCAAGCTGACCGACGCGCTGAGTGCCATGCTCTACGAGTAAACTAGGGTCACTAACGGGACAAAAACGGACTGTTTGGCTCGGTTTGGTGGGAAACATTCTTCGCCCAATGAAAAGGTTGCGTAAATTGAATGTAATTCGCAACTTAGTGTTGTTTTACCAACGAGGATTTCATATTTTTCTGACTAGAGGTTTGAAACAAAAGCACCATATTATTTTTCACAACTTTAACTTTGATGCATACCAGCCTCTCTTGTTTTCTGCTCGTTTCGAATGGAAAAAAGTTATTCGAATAAAGCCGTAGTCTCCTTGCGCAATAGCTCATTTAAAGAATAAAATACCATGTTTCTCATGGATTCCTCTCATTGTTGCACATTTCAGACTCAATAATTGCACCATTTTAAATTACGATGCTCACGAACCCCCCTCCTTCCCTCTTTGTTTTGATGCTTGTTTTTAGTGGGAGAAAACTTTCTCAGATGAAACCATAACCTCATTGTATGGTGGTTCATTTAACGTATAAAAATTCCCCGTTTCTTATGGATAACATATCGCTGCTGCACATTTCAAGAACGTTCAGTTACGATCGCGGGGCATGGTCCTGGCGGCCGCTAAGTCGCCCATGCCCTGCAGACAGGCGGCCGTTCTGACGCTTCAAACGACACCGCGGCTCGTTGTGGCCTCTCCAAATGGCTTCAGCTGGGAGAATGCGCATAATTATCGCAAGATCCGGAAATTCAACGACTAGCGTAACCTATTTTGGTGGGTAATTGCCGCCCGTTATCATGTTATAGCCTCCTCAGAAACTGTTGTGCCTGAGCTCAGTCTTGAACTTGGGGATGCGGCCACCATCCGTGGCTCTTTTTGGGAGCTTTTGCCACTCGCACTAATATCCGGACAAAACGCTAAAATAGACCTAAAAGTATCTATGACACGATGCTTTGCTTAGCTCAAAAAGGGTGAGATACTGTACCAAGTGAGCATACTCCATTTGCCCATTTGATAAACATGCTTTGCACATTGTCTTGTTCTTCTATGCCTTCCTGATCCAGAATGTACTCTTTTACCACAAAAGCTCGTCCTGTAAAAAGTATTCTCTGTTTCCCATCGTGCAATTCTTTCAGAAAAGCACAATTACAGATGAACACATCTCACGAGTACTACCAGCTGTATCAAGCGCGCGATACTCGTACTTTGGGAGCACTCCAGCGGGAAATGCGTATGAAGTGCACGCGCATACAACTGCCAGCTCACTAGTGATGACCCGCACGAGCTGGAATGGCCACCGAGACAGATGGCCCTCAGGGAAATTACGCAGAAAAGCTCGTGTGTCCAAAACAACAAGAGGATTTGTTCTCGTCTCAATGGTGAGGGAACTTTGCATTCTTCAAACTCAACGTACGCTGTTCCTGCTGTTGTCGAGTGCGTGAGAGGTGACAGGAGTCTATTGTTCGTCTCAGTTGAACATCATCGAAATTTGTCGCCGTTGCATGGATGCTCAGAAGCCTTCCTGTTCTGGAAGGCAAGATTTGAGCTCGTCAGAACACCGATCCAAATCGGTTCGAATACCCGTATAGTAACTGAGATACTGTACTTCCAAGACAAAATTCTAACTGTGAGTAAAGATGAACTTTTTTCTTGATTGGGTCAAGTCGCGATTACTGTCAGCTTGCCGTATTGTCCACATCAAATTCATTCAAGCAAAAACGAGCCCCCGGATCATCTGGAGGTTAGCTTTAGGAAATGAGCATAAATTTAAAAACTGCCATAAAAAACGCACTAAGCGAACCGGACCAGTCTTTATTTTACACGTAGAAGCCCATTTCACAGTCGAGCTTAGCCTTTCGTGAGAGTACTGCAGGGCATTGAGAGCTGAGAAACTGCTTCTGGTCCACTTTCTATAGAGGCTGCTTGCTAACAGTTGAAGTTCCTTCCGTATTGAACTAATGTGACAAGTTCCAGTCTCCTTAATTCTGAAATGCAACCTCAACCAGTGGGAGATATTAATGGACTCAACGTCCCTTGACCAACCAAGCGCAGTGATATTTCTCCCCTCGAGGAATCGGTGGGTCTTCTGCCGCCTTCAGGCTTCGATTCTCGTCATTTTATCCCAACGAAACGAGGCCTTTCTCATATAAATTCCAGAATATCTTCGACGATATATGGCTTATTTCCACAGGCGGAAATTATTTCCAATTGTACTGTTGGTCGAATGTTTATTGAAAAGTTAATGAACTTCTCTAAATGCAAACAAATTTATTTTCGAAATGAAAGAAAATGTTTGATATTTCACGGGTTTGTCCCCTTTGGAGCGCTCGGAACAGGGCTTCCTCAATATTCTCAAGATAATTTGGCACTTCTTGGCATTCTGCAACAACCTCAAGCATTTCTCCAGGCGGTATTGTCATTTGTATCCGTGCCTCGCGGTGGGAGTCGAGATCTTTTGTACACGACGAAACCTCTAACTACCTGCAGCAGATTCTGCAATATTGGCTGTAACAATGCGTTCTGGGTCAGTTTTACGATGAGGCTCTTCTTACTTTTCTTTGTCCTGTGTGTCTTTTATTGCAGTAGTGACCCGCACGTCGCGCTACCGCAGCCTCTTCCTTGAATGTTAGCGCTTCCGGTCATGACTTTCTCCCCTTCATTCCATATCGGGCGATGATTTTATGACAAAAGAATCCTTTCAAAATGCGAAATTCTCGTCATTCAGTAAAAAAAATATGGATGGTCTCATTATTATGGAGAATTCAGCAAAGAATTTAAACTTGCGCACCGTTAACGGTATAGACTCACGAGTAAATTAAAAGCAAATAGTGTGTGGCACTGATGTTCCTTTTGAAACGCCAAGCGTGGTGCTGCTACTCGTATTCTTATACCTCATTTTTTTTCCTAACGAGCTGAATATGTTTCGTTACCTGTGAATTTTTAAGCATTTTGAGAAGTCTGATTGAGAATGGGGACTGTTTCTGACCTCATGGAATCAGATTTTAGCTCTCAATAATAACCGAATACTGTCTCGTGCAGATGCGAGGCCAGTTCGTCATATACAAAGCGTCGTCCAACGAATGGAAAAACGCCGCCGTTCTCCAATTCCGCCGCCCATGTCTGGGGTAAGTTTCCTTTCGCATTTCAGTTGTTTCCATGTTTTTGGAGGTTACTGCCGCGCCAAAACTGGCAGCACGTAGGTATAACTTTGCTCTTTCAATATTTTCGGGGTAACCTATACAGCTTGGATCAAAGCGAGGCAGGTGGCCTGAACTGAGCCTGGATCTGAATATTCAGATGCCTCGAGCGCAAAGACTGTGATGCCATAGCCTTCCCTGCCGGTGCGTTTGAATGTTTCTTCTCTTGAATCCACTTTCCCAATGGATAGATTTAATTTGATTTAAATATTCTCTCGTCTTTTTGTCAATGACGCGCGCAACCATAACGGATACGCGTTTTTTAGTGGAGCAGTACTCTCTGGTGATCAAAAAGTGTTCTAGTTCTTATTTACTGGTGAGGGAATTTTCTTTCAAGTTTGCAAGCCCCGCGGAGGCAGCTCGATTATCCTGTATATAAGATACAGTTTGAAACTCTTCCATCGCTCGCAGTTCACGGTCGAAATGCAAATCCGTTTTACAAAGCTTGCGTCGCGATGCCTTCCCTCGGGGAAAAGATTGATGCTTCAGAAAGACCTATGATGTGCTTCTCCCTGGGTTCTCAATCGCTGAGGGCGTTTTTATTTTTTTGCAATGATAAAAGTGTGCAAACATAGAAAGTTACTTGAAACGAAATTATCTCGCAATTTGTTCGTCTTCGCGGTGAAGCTTCCTCAAGTGTTGACACAGCAAAACTTGTGTGTGCGAAAACGAGCCTGGCATATTTGTTTATCCTTAGCCAAATAAGGCTTGTACTTTTACTTAAACCGAATTTGATTTTCCGCGACTTGATGTATGTTTACACAAATGTATCCACTGCCCTTTAACATCTCTTTCTAGGTAGCGAGCCAAAATTTCCATAATATTTCTGAACTTTTCAACGTTAGAAGCGCGCTTCTAGAATTATTAGCTTGTGAAAATTTAGTTTTCCACTTACATCTTTGAGAGCTCAATAAAAAGTCACCTCGATGTTTTCCATCACGTCAGCACTCGGCGCTCATCCCAAACGAGTACCGTCGGTGTGCAGGCATGGATACATCAAGCTTCAGTATGATGAGGCTTTCTGTGAGCGACTGCATACAACTCTAGCGATAAACTTCGCTATCAGACCGCGCCCTCAGCGCTGTCAATTACATGTTATGATATGACACACGTGCAGTGAACACCAAAAGCCAAAACTCGTTCTCGGTTAGGTGGCATTGAAGTTTTGATTAGTAAGTAGGTTGATGCGTTAATGGGAAGTTCAAATTAGGAAAAATGAGGAATACGTTTTTAAAAAATATATTTTTTACGACTCGTCTTTTAATCAGAAACGTTAAATTCAACAGCGTGAGAAGGTAGGTACGTTTTTTGCGTTACGTCACACTTCAAAGGCCGTCTTGATGTTCATTGGGTTAGCGTTGTCGGGAGACCGCTTCGTTTCGTCGGCCTTTACAGAGATCTTCTATGTTTCCATGCGGGCAGTGTTGCACTAGTTAATGCACATATTTTCGTAAGTTTTCTGGTAACTTTCATTTCGGTCATACAAGTGGGGATTCCTACTGTGATGGACCACAGAGTGAACGTAGTCAGACCGCAGTGTGAACGTAGACCGCAGTCGGACCGCAGTTGGACCGCAGTGTGAACGTAGTCAGACCGCAGTGTGAACGTATTAAGACCGCAGTGTGAACGTAGTCAGACCGCAGTAAGACCGCAGTGTGAACGTAGTCAGACCGCAGTTAGACCGCAGTGTGAACGTAGTCAGACCGCAGTAAGACCGCAGTGTGAACGTAGTCAGACCGCAGTAAGACCGCAGTGTGAACGTAGTCAGACCGCAGTAAGACCGCAGTGTGAACGTAGTCAGACCGCAGTAAGACCGCAGTGTGAACGTAGTCAGACCGCAGTAAGACCGCAGTGTGAACGTAGTCAGACCGCAGTAAGACCGCAGTGTGAACGTAGTCAGACCGCAGTAAGACCGCAGTGTGAACGTAGTCAGACCGCAGTAAGACCGCAGTGTGAACGTAGTCAGACCGCAGTAAGACCGCAGTGTGAACGTAGTCAGACCGCAGTAAGACCGCAGTGTGAACGTAGTCAGACCGCAGTAAGACCGCAGTGTGAACGTAGTCAGACCGCAGTAAGACCGCAGTGTGAACGTAGTCAGACCGCAGTAAGACCGCAGTGTGAACGTAGTCAGACCGCAGTAAGACCGCAGTGTGAACGTAGTCAGACCGCAGTAAGACCGCAGTGTGAACGTAGTCAGACCGCAGTAAGACCGCAGTGTGAACGTAGTCAGACCGCAGTGAAACCGCAGTCGGACTGCGATCGTTAGACTACGGAGAAGGAGAGCTGCTTGAGCGTAACCGTACCTCGTACGTCAACGTTGCATTGAATTCCTAAAATTAAGAATCCCATTTCCTAGCAATCGCAGGCTCATTTCCCGTCAGCTGAAGGCGCTCAATCTCATCACGACGATCATTCGTAATCTGCGAGCTCATTTCGGAGCACGGCGGGCCCTCGCAGGAGATTGATGTACTGTTCTAATGGTAACGAAATTAATAGAGGTAATTGCGCGCTGATGTCAACATGTATGTTATAGTGCCAGTACTAGTTATTTGACACGAGCATTTGTTATTTCATGTGAGGATTTGTTATTCGATGTGAGTATTTCTTTTTAATCTAAGTTTTGTTTTTTAATTAAAGTGTTGGTTTTCTAATTTGAGTGTTTGTTTTTAATTTGAGTGTTTGTTTTTTAATATGAGTGTCTGTTTCTTAATTTGAGACACTATGATAGAATTCAAGCGATGTCACTTTGAAGTTCCTTACTTCCTTGCGCTGCTGGCATGTCCATATCTCGCTCTGCCCGTATTTTACCCTCATAATTGAGCCGTAAGTTCTCACGTGCAGCGCTAGCAGCTCTCCAGTATCAGTGAGGAGGCCGAAATTCCTGATGTATCATGACTACCCATCACAAAGCCGGCAGCGTGTCTGGGTGCGGGAGACTCATTTCAAATTTAATTGGACCTTAGAATTTTTCTCCTCTCCGACGCTGAGGACAGGCCTTAGCGGGAGTGCCATCGTTGACGTGAGTTGCGCTACTCGACTTCTCCCTAATTTTAAAATATTTTATGTCCGTGTCGTATCTAGGCAGGTTTTTCTTAATTTTTATGGTCACATTTACACACATTTGTTTTTGCGCGTTTACGGGATACAGTGAAGAAAATGACCCAGAGTTCTTCAAATACTCGGTGAATTGGGCCACTTCCTAATTCGCTTGGAGACCTCCTTTGTTCTCTATTGACGATTCCAAAAGACTTCTCGCCCAACTCGGCATAACCTCATTGGCCTTGTGTCAAGTTTATGTACTGCAGTTGTTCATTAATAGCTAATGCGCCATGTCTTCAGTTGGAGAAATAGTCCTCTCCTGGGGCCATAGACAATATGGTAAGGCCATAGGAAAGTCATAGACAATAGGGATAGGCCATAGACAATAGGGTAAGGTCATAGGAATAAATCACAGACAATAAGGTTAGGTTAGTCAGGTTTGTCTGTCCCATACTATGAGGACTAGCCTCTCCAGGGGTGCACTGTTAGGTTACCTCAGCGATAGCTAAGCCTTCGGAACTTCAATCTTTCGTGCATACTTTGCTTCCCTGATTATTTTTTATCTTTTCTTCCTGTTCTTCCTGAATTTGCAGTTTCTATGCACAGGGAGTCTTGTGAGGGAACATACCTGTGCATAGGTTCCACGTCTTCTAAATTCCATACTAAATGATCCCTTGTTTTTCCTTCCTTGAGATCGCCTTTGACGCGGCTAGGGAGCTGTAAGCTAACTAATAAATAACTAACTCGCCATGTCTTGAATTGAATATTTAATGACTAATTCGCCGTGTCTTGTGTATAACATTTAATCACTAATTCACCATCTCCTAATTTGAAGAATTAATTACTAATTCACCTTGTCATGATATGAAAACGTATTCACTTATTCACCATATCTCGAGTTGGATATTTAATCACTAATTTGCCTGGTCTTGAATTGAAGACAAGAGTTCAAGTATGACTTAATATCACCTTATCTTTGATTTTGAATTCGCTTTCAAAAATCCCTTCTAGAATTATTTTCTCAGATAAATTAGTGCTAATATGTACAAGCTCGAATAATAAGTCCCTGTTGCTGCTAGTTTGAGAAATCGAGATTGAAAAGTATACCGCAAATTAACTGAAAACTTGAATTCCTCGCTGGTTTGGCATAGTAATGCTGCACATCCGCTACGTGTCGTGAATACGTTCCCTTATTGATAGTCATAAGTTGAAATTAAATATTATGCTCATGGGGTTTAGCCTAAAATATTATTATAGCCTACAAATTCGTAAATAGCAAGCAGAAGCTGGGTGCTCAGGCCTGCGCACGACCGCAGCACTGTTGAGGTCGTGTTTTAAATTCTATGGTAATCGCGTGAAAACTACATCGCTTCCTCTGTTGGCGGCGCCGTGCACGTTTTTAACCAAAGGAAACATTGAACAGTTTTCTAAACACGGTCGTAAATACTTTTTATGGGACCGTAAATCAGATCCACCATTACCAACGGATCCTATGGATTGCCGCTTGAAAGTCAAAACGCCCGCCGCTGCAAGGCGTTCTATGTAAAAATTGATTTTTTTCGCTTTAATTATCGCCCCCGAACCCTGCACTAATTCCTGCTAACTGTCGCTGGCGGCGGGTCTTATTAAAATTTATTTTATGGGCCCCCTGACGATATGAAAACATAACGGGCACTCGAAGTGGTAGAAGTTTGTCAGCCCAAAATCTGCCTAACTGCCAAAATATTTTTGCACGTGGCCTAGATTCGAGCAAAGGAAACCTCAGGTGAAAGCAATGCTGCTCCTATAATTATTTTAATACTCGATAAATTTTTAAGCGACTGAGCAAGGACCGATGTTTTGAAAACACTGAAAAGCAACTAAAGTGATCATTTTGGGCTACTAGTGGCATAAAGTTTTCTTTACAAGTCGGAAAATGGATCGTTGTCCCTCGCTGAGGCGGTTTTCTTCACGACTCACGCTAGTATCGCGCTTGGCCTTGCTAGTGCTGTGGTTGTCCAGGGAATCCTACCACAGTTTTCTTCAATGCAAATTCACTTTACGTCCAACAATGATTTATTGATATGCTAACTAACGTGTAGAGACCTCCAAAAAATTGTTCTCAGAGTTTGTAATTCAAAAATTTCGAAACGAAATGTCCAAGCTCGCGTGCAGATCGCCAGCGAGTGGTCACCTACCCATGGCTCATGCAAATAATGGTTGTTCTACCCATCCGCATGAGACTAATGAGTGCGAGTCACTTCATTTCAAAACTAGTGAATTAGGAACAGTGAGTACATTTTTCCCTTCTCAGTATAATATCATGCTGTGTACAGCGCAGCACGATTATTTGGCAGGATGGCCGCCGTACATTAGGGATATTCGCGCATCTTTACGTAAAGCTTCAGGATTGTGAACACCTCCAAAGAGTCACTGCTGCACTTGAAGCTACTAAAATACCAGTATTGCGAGTTCTAGTACGGTCAAAAAATCCATTTCGAAAGCTATTCCATGACTATTTTCTGCTCGGCTTGAGAGCTGGCGGCTCAAACTACGCAGCACACGGCCGGTTAAGTGGGGTCTGGGGCGCAGCGAGCGCTCTGTGAGAGCAGCCCAAACGAAGCGCATTCGTGTGAGGCTCGTCCTCCTGAATTTCTCTTTTTCATTGCTTACTAATTCATGTTTTTAGTTTTGATGTACGCCTGCTCAATAATTCTACCTTTGATTGAAAGGGGAGAAGTACAGAACAGAACCCGGTATTTTACTGATAATTGTCTTTAAACCATGAGCTCAAATGATGCTCTACATAAAAGCATTTATTTTTATTCATGAAATAAGCTCGTCTGACTTACTCAATACATTTTGATGCATTTTCGAAGTCTTGTAGTTCACAAAATCAATCGTAGAAGGTAATAACTTATTCCTTTTGTTGGTTTAAGTCAGGGTAACTCTGCAGTTGTTCACGTCTCTGCGACTTGGAAATCAAATCATTAGCTTTCGAGCTCTTTTCATTGCTATTCTGCCCATCGCTCATAAATAATCCACACCTTCTTTCAAAGACTCGATGATATAGAGCCTAAATATTGAATCTGAGTACACCAAGTCATCGTACAAAGAGCGAAGCTTTTGAATGGACTTCCTACCAATAAATCATTATAATTTGATGCTTCCCATAGGAAAAGAACTCCTTGCCGTCAAGAGATTCTCCTAAAATGGGCCGTGTACCCCGGCGTCTTCTGCTTCGGTCGGCATGTAAATCGCCTGCTTATTCAGATTAGAAAACTTAGCCGAGAATGTGCAGTTCTTTGACTCCTAGAAATGCCTTCAATTTTTCCCAGTGTGGTTTTTCATTTAAATGAAATGGAGAATTTTCTTTTTTTTCCCTCCATGCTGCATTTTAGAGCCCTGGAGAATGGCGCTCTGGTCAATTCTATAAAGGTCATTGTCGCTGTCGTTCCGCCGTGCTGAGTGCAGCACGCTTGCCTTCGACATACATATTCAGGAGGTCCCTGGTTCGATTCCCGGGCGTGCGTGTTGCTTTCAAGAGGTCACTGGAGTGCTATCATTGGAAAAAGAAACTGAAGCCCCACACACGTCACTGTGCTGAGGTACCTTGTCAGCAATTATGAGATGTTTAAAATATGTCGTGCCTCAACTTCACCGGAGTGAGGTTTCTTTCGGTGCCTTTCAGCGGCATCCAGGAGGACATACGTTCATAAACTGAAGGGATCCGTTTTCTGCCGAGCAGTTAAGAATCCATTCTGTATTCATGGAAAATATTTTTATAATCTCGTAAAACTATTTCGTCCCTTACAGGTTCTGACATTTCAAATTAACATTGACAATGCGTGCATAAGGAGTTTCTTAGATATTCGTATGCGTTAAATAATATTGAACCATAGCAAGAATTCGTAAATCTCCTTCTAATTATGAAGTATAAGAATGAAAATTGCTCCTCTATCCTAAATTTCCTGCCCACTCGACGTACTCAATAGTTTCTATGTAAAATAATACGAATCGTTTGAAGTGGTCGGCTTCAGGCTCAGTTGCTGTCTTGGAAGTGAAGTTAATCGGCCTATGCGTCTTTTTCCGACTAATAATTCTGCTTACACGCCGGAAGAGGAGTAAGAAAAATCTAAGGAACAAAGATATTAAAACCGCAAACGAAAGTCTACGGGGAGAGTAGAGACGCTTTCAAAGAGCCTGGCGCTTTGAAGTGATGCATGCCAGCTCTCACCTCATCATGAACCTGGATGGCAGAACCTGCAAAGAAAGATGATGGGCCACTTGTACACTGAACCTTACTTCTGACATTCAATTATGGCCGAGGTCGTACGCTCTCTTGCCCAACAAGATTCCTCTGGGGCTTCTCGACCAAACTTGGCCGAATTCCTCTAAACTGACAGACTTTTTTATTGCTTAGGGCTCTAACTGAGAGCGTCTTCGGGTAGGCCTTCACAAATGGCCGAAGTTGCAAGAGTATAATTTACGACTTGGCCAAAACTACTAAGTACCAGCGTCCGTTATTGAGCTTGTGAACAGCGTTTGGCGGCCGCCCTTACAGTTCCCATGACTGGGTCATTTGGGTATAACTCAGTTGAGCTAACGACATCCTCGCTAATTACCAAAACTGATGGCCTAATGGTGGAAATAAGTCATGATGGATGTTCTAACTTTGATTATAATGAACCTCGTGTTCGCAACAGAGTCCTTGATTTTCCTGTACAGATCAGAACTGTTGTACACCTCGAATTTCCTGATTAGGAATCGGAAATTTTTCTCCAGCCTCCACAATGTTCTTTTCTTCCCATTCGTGATTCTGTAACTTCCCTAGTAATTAAACGTCACTCGCTAAAAGCATTCCTAGTGGATGTTGTACTTTTTTCCGTTCATCAACAAGCAGTTTCGAAATTAAAACTGTTGTCATTTCCGAGCAATGCCTGTCTAGAGCTCGCCCACCCATTGTCAGGTCATAAATTCTCGGCAGTGTTGGACCCAAGCTAACAAACACGCACGTTGTTTCACGAGCCCAACCTGCGTCCCGTTATTTTGTTGACGCTTGTTTTGTGTTTACTTTGAATGAGGCAATGCACAGTTTGTGTGTAAACGGCGCGAGTTATGCATTGTTTGACACCATGCCTTTCTTACATCCCTTCATTCAGGGAATCGCTCTCTGCGTGCACGAGCACCATTTCCTGTACATAACTGCGCATTCGTGCTTCCGTTTGAAGTTCTGTGAGTGAAAGGCACTTGCAGAAGTTGGAGAATCAGATGCGTCTTCTATTTTGTCCCGGACAGGGAAGTGAGTACCTCGAGAAACCTAAGGGCCGACCTTGGGAGTTGGTGGCTTATCATCTCCAGACTGGAGGGCTAACTTGCTCCGAGGTCCAAGCTAATTGTCTTCATTTAAATGCTAATAAAACGACGGTCGAAACGATTGGGTAAAGTTCGGTGCAGAGAACTTCATTGACGACGGAAGTGTCGCTTCTGCCAGACTGTTAATTTCGAGGAAGCGCTAGTTTCTTCTGAGTTTCCGTTAGGGGAGACATCGGTGCCTTCCTTTCGTGTCCCTGTTGTAGGAGACACTGGCGCCCTCCTCCTGTGTTGCTGTTGTAGGAGACATTGGTGCCCCCCTCCTGTGTCCCTGTTGTAGGAGACATCTTTGCTTTGAGCTTCAATTTATGAACTTTGGAGTAAGAAAGGACCGATAAATGTTGTATTTTTCTATTATTTCATTTAACACGTTAGTTTGTCGAGAGCAATTTAGCTCCAGCGTTTGTCTACTATTTCAATCTCCACAATTTCTTTGCAATCCATTTTTCTAACTAGGATCTCCTGACTAATTTGTTTCACTTCAACCATTTTACATGTGGGTATTGTTTTCCTGCGATTTTCCAGTCCCGCTACACTCTTCACCGAAATTTCCCATAGCGATTTGTTGCTGATGGAAATCTCGCACGAACTAATTTTCGTGACTGAAGATTTCTTAATCAGAATTTCTTGGTATCATTATTATCTTTTACCATTATTCAAATTAACCTTGACTTTCACATATCAAAATTTCCATTTACTATTATTTTCTAAGCGAGACTATGATACAGAGATTGCACTCTCTACATTTCGTTTAGTGTAATTTCTTCTGAGATTACAAATATTGTATTTCAATAGTACACGTTCATTAGTGATGCTCAGCTGATATCGCTTCTTACGACGCAACATCAAGATGGGCAAACGCTGAGAACGCTTTGTGTATTTTATTGGTAAATCAGGTCTTAGTACGAGTACATGAATGAAATTATTTTGTTATTTCATTGAAGTTTTTATACGTAGGAAATCTTGTTTGCGAACACACCTTATGCATAAATTGTACGTTCTCCAACTTCCATACTAAATAGTCAATTCCCTTTCGATGCGAGATAGTCTGAGTTACTAAATAACTTCGATATTTACTACTACTAGGACTATTACTACGACTGGTGCAACCACTGTAACTTATTTCATTACATTAGAGCACGGGAACTTAGATTGAGAATGCCCCTGATTTTACGCTATAAACGAGAGCCCAACTTTCATTAGACGAGCTTGTGACTTATTTGATTCTCGGTGCTCAAAAAGCGCTTCCGTTTCTTCCCGTACACAGGCAACACAAGGAGTTCGATCAGCCAGATGACTTTCTCGAGCACAATCGACTTTTTTTGGCCTTTGTTAGCTTTTGAATACATGTCAGTGATCAAAGAAGTGCCAATCAAGGTAGATTTGTTACTTAGAAAATTCCAGTTCAATGAATGACACTGGTATTTTGAAGCATATAGTTTTTCTAAAATTATTTCCTGAAAGCCTTCACCGGAGCTGCTGAGAGTCACAGCTGATTGGCATGTCACTCGGTCAGGGGTAGAAAATGGGCTAGTTTTAGTGTCTTTTCTATTCAGTCCGGCAGAGCTTTGTGTGTTCCATGCCATGTTTTCATTGTCTCGTTTCTTCCCTCTTTCTGTGCTGGCTATTCAGAGATTCCTAAAAGCCAACTCTTCATTCAGTGACCTAAAAGCCAACTCTTCTTTCAGTGATTCCTAAAAGCCAACTCTTCATTCAGTGATTCCTAACAGCCCACTCTTCATTCAGAAACTCACAGCAGCCCACTCTTTTATTCAGAAACTCACAGCAGCCAACTCTTTTATTCAGAAACTCACAGCAGCCAACTCTTTTATTCAGAAACTCACAGCAGCCAACTCTTTTATTCAGAAACTCACAGCAGCCAACTCTTTTATTCAGAAACTCACAGCAGCCAACTCTTTTATTCAGAAACTCACAGCAGCCAACTCTTTTATTCAGAAACTCACAGCAGCCAACTCTTTTATTCAGAAACTCACAGCAGCCAACTCTTTTATTCAGAAACTCACAGCAGCCAACTCTTTTATTCAGAAACTCACAGCAGCCAACTCTTTTATTCAGAAACTCACAGCAGCCAACTCTTTTATTCAGAAACTCACAGCAGCCAACTCTTTTATTCAGAAACTCACAGCAGCCAACTCTTTTATTCAGAAACTCACAGCAGCCAACTCTTTTATTCAGAAACTCACAGCAGCCAACTCTTTTATTCAGAAACTCACAGCAGCCAACTCTTTTATTCAGAAACTCACAGCAGCCAACTCTTTTATTCAGAAACTCACAGCAGCCAACTCTTTTATTCAGAAACTCACAGCATACAACTCTTTCATTCAGAAACTCACAGCATACAACTCTTTCATTCAGAAACTCACAGCCTACAACTCTTTCATTCAGAAACTCACAGCCTACAACTCTTTCATTCAGAAACTCACAGCATACATCTCTTTCACTCAGAAACTCACAGCAGCCATCTCTTTCTTTCAGAAACTCACAACAAACGACTCTCTTTCATTCAAAAACTCACAGCAGCCAACTCTATTACTAAGAAACTCACAGCAGCCAACTCTATTACTAAGAAACTCACAGCAGCGAACTCTGTTACTGAGAAACTCAGAGCAGCCGACTCTTTTCACGGCAAGTTTTGAACACAAATGCGCTCAACAATTTTTACAAGGATGAATTGTATGCTTCGGACATGTGAGCATGACACTGGGCTGTGTCGTTGGATTCTTTTTCTTTTTTAAGTGTCGCACAAATTCTAAATGAAAAAAATATTAATTTCTCACATGATAAATAATTCATTGAATATGGCTGATGTATCCAATACGTTACCTTCGACGATGGCATTTTTGGCCTAAAATGACCTATTTGGGAGACCTACCGGTTAGCAATTATATTTGGCCTACCAATGCGGTAGGACCAAAACAATGTCCAACTAAAAGAGGCGAATTATTTTTTTAATTGCAGAAAAAATGCATATATATCGACATGTTACCCACATTAGGAAAGCTTTCTTGATCGCGTTTAGCTACCTGGAAATTATCTACAAAACCTTTCGCTATGAATTTCCCCCTGGTTTAATACTAGAAAACTCAGCAAAATCATTTACGGGATCAATAAATAGCATTTACCTCGCATTTACCTTACGTGTCTGACCAACAAAAACATACACCTGTCTGATGACGCACGAGTGTAATAAAATATCAGACTCTCCATCGTCAATGGACGGTATGCCAATCACCACGCAGCGTACAAATGCTGACTGGTGTGGTGGATATCATCCTCTTTATCAATCCTATGGCGTTTGTTCAAAGTTGAAAATTTCACTGGTAAATTGCAAGTTTAGCAATTAGTATGGAATGTAGTTTCGAATTACTACGCCGATAAGCTGTCTTAACGAGTAGTCGTATTGATAAAAATTTAAACAAAAGTTGTTTTCCTCCATTAAAAGTTATCTTCCTCGTAACACCAGACCTTGACTTCTTCGTAACACCAGACCTTGACTTCCTCGTGACACCAAAAGTATTTTGTTTCGCCATCAATAGGTGAACAATCAGCTGCCCAACTCGCCTGAATGCAGGGCTCATCCTCGTTGCGGTAGCTCGATGTGCTTACACTAGTCACTCGACATGAGCAGTCATGCACAATAACATCTACCCCTTGTCATTGTGTGCAAGAGAACTAAAAACCTCACCATTTCTTCATGCGGTGCTCCCAACACGTTGGTATAATGCCTTACACTTGTCATTTCTTCTCATGGCACTCCTTACACTTGTGGCAGAAAAGTAACTCTTGGCGTTATATTTCCAGGCCATGAAAACCGCAAACTTAAAGTAAACTTTTAAAATTAGATTGCTAAATAAGCTTAGGACTTGGGTCTCAACGCTCGCTGAAACGATAAGGAAAAGTTGGACCCTGCAGTGATGCCTTGACCGTATCGCCGCCCCTGGCAAGGGCAAGACCCTCCCCTTCCTTCTTTGGGAGCAACGATAAGAAAAATCGGAAGGGGCAGAGCACGGCTCATTAGGCCCGAGCTTTGGTAATTACAAGGCCTCGGTACGACTGGATCATTTTCTATTTTCTCCTTCATAAACAAAGCACTCCAGAGCCTTTCCTGAGCATTTTGACGAGCGCCATGCTAAAACTCGGTGAAAATTTTGGCTCAGCTTCTGACAGGTGTTAACTTTTTATACTTATTGAAACATTGTA
The DNA here is from genome assembly GCA_014899125.1 of Orchestia grillus. Classification (NCBI taxonomy): domain Eukaryota; kingdom Metazoa; phylum Arthropoda; class Malacostraca; order Amphipoda; family Talitridae; genus Orchestia; species Orchestia grillus. The sequence goes on along the minus strand of VOMN01129684.1, from coordinate 9,156 downwards.
GTCTATGTGCTTGGTGTGTCAGAAAACTTTTTAGGAATTAAACGCATGAACATATCTTTGTGAGAATGAGTCCGGTGTGAGAGGAGGGCTTTTCAGTAACAAGCAGTTACACATGCTTCACCTAACGCGGAGAACTGTTCGACGTACTGTATACGTGGAGCTTATACTTCGGTTACAAATACTGAGGAGATTCTGCAGTACTTGGTCGATAAGTCGATTTCTCAGTTGCTGATACTAAGGAGGCTCTGCAGTTTATGGTTAACAAGTCGATATTTCAATTCCCAATACTGAGAAGACTCAGCAGTGTTTTATGGACGAGTCGCTATCTTAATTGCCGATACTGAAGAGAATTTGACGTGTTTGATCGATCAGTTGAGAATTTAATTGCCAATACCGAGGAGACAGCAGTGTTTGGTTAATTTGCTAATTGCCAATACCGAGGAGATAGCAGTGTTTGGTTAATTTGCTAATTGCCATTACCGAGGAGACAGCAGTGTTTGGTCGATTTACCAATTGCCAATACCGAGAAGACTGCTGTGTTTGTTGTGATCTACCAATTGCCAATACCGAGAAGACTGCTGTGTTTGTTCGATCTGCCAATTGCCAATACCGAGAAGACTGCTGTGTTTGTTCGATCTGCCAATTGCCAATACCGAGAAGACTGTTGCGTTTGTTCGATCTGCCAATTGCCAATACCGAGAAGACTGCTGTGTTTTTTCGATCTACCAATTGCCAATACCGAGAAGACTGCTGTGTTTTTTCGATCTGCCAATTGCCAATACCGAGAAGACTGCTGTGTTTGGTCGCCGGTTGCCGCCACAGAGCGCCAGAGCGCAGGCAACATCCATCAAAGGAGCTGATGGATGCCAGCAAGTTTGCTCATTGCTTCTGACGGGGCTGTCTAAGAGACGATGCTTGCGAACCCAAGAGATCCTGCACCTGCTCTTCTTACAGATATCATCTCCTGCATGTTTTGGTGGCAGAGTCCGAAGAAAAGAGAACTTCTATAGCGTGAAAACACACTTTTTTAATTTGATTAATTATGGCTTGAGAGGGACAGACTGGGAACTGATCAAATTATTCGTTTTTCGGGCTAATTTTCCTTTTGCTAAACCAGAAAGCAAAACATTGATAGCGGCTACAAAATAAATATTATATATATATATATATATATGAATAAATATTTTCTCCCGATTGTTCATCTTACCGTTTTCCTTTTGATATATCATAGCTTCCCCATCCGCCGTCCCATTTCCTGCTTTTTCTCAGCGCCGTAGTATTGACCATAACTCTGCCGTGGTCGTTGCTGGGTAAATTTTTTCGGAGGGCGTTTCGAGGAGCGGGTATCCGGACACGTGAACACCGCGGTCGCCCGTTGTGGGGGCGGTAGCGCGAGCTCCGTCGGTACCTTTAGGGTCGATGGCTGTTGGATTGGCTGCGGGTGTGGGCTGAAATTGGCTTTCCCCTGAGATTTACTTCAGTAAAGGAGAGTAACTTTGGTAGGGCAGAGTAGATTCGGTAGAGGAGAGTACCCTCGGTAGAGGAGAGTAACTTCGGTAGTTAGAGGAGAGTAACTTCGGTAGGTAGAGGAGAATACCCTCGGTAGAGGAGAGTAACTTTGGTAGGTAGAGGAGAGTACCCTCGGTAGAGGAGAGTACCCTCGGTAGAGGAGAGTACCCTCGGTAGAGGAGAGTACCCTCAGTAGAGGAGAGTAACTTCGGTTGAGAAGAGTAACGCCCGATTATCGTGAGCAGCGTAGCAGTTCTGTAGCGCTGTCTCAGCTCGTCCTGCCGCCAGCGCTACGGCAGAAGCCATCTTACGATGTTGAGCCAATGTCCATTCCTTCTTAACGAGGCGCCAAGGATTCCTATGTTCTGTTGACCAGCCCTAAAACAGGGGAAAGAACCCCCGTGACCTTATTTCATTTTTTGCCATTTGTGCAGAAAACAGTTTTCTCTGAACTCGCTCTTATTCGAAGCTTTGGATTCTGCGAAATTTCCATGTTTGCGCTCCAGTTTCGCTCGTGTTTAAGCAGCATAATCTTAAGCAAAGCTTTATTGTTCTCTTCATTTTTCAGCCCAACTCGTGCGCCGAGAGGGAAACTCTATTTGGGTCCATAATTTATCCGACCTTATCTAAGCCCAACACTTCTGTTGATGCTCTCACCAGTGCAAAATTACATATTCAAAGGCATAAATCGACAACATTAAGTTTTATTCCGAGCCAAACGTAGTGATGTACTCGTATGTATAAGTAATTTCGTCAGTGGTTAGCGGTGCCTATGATGGTGGTGCACAGACTCTTTTTTATCTTGTTAGCTCTGCTAATATCGGTGATATAGAGGCCCTCAGGTGCTTGTCCTCAGGTGCTTGTCCTTGGGTTCTTGCCCTCAGGTGCTTGCCTTCAAGTGCTTGTCCTCGAGTGCTTGCCCTCAGGTGCTTACTTTCAGGTGCTTGCTCTCGGGTGCCTGTCCTCACATGCCTGCCCTCTCGTCCACGTACTAGCCCTCTTGTCTACGTGCCTGCCTTCTTGTACCTCACCTGGCTGCCCCGCATAAGAGTGCCAGCTCTCACGGTTGTACGTCAGCAACTACATCCAGCGCGCTGTTTAACTTCAGTCAATACTCGACGCCTGATTCGATGATAAAGTTAGCCAGCTCAGGTAGTAGCTGTTTCCTGGTCTAACGTTGTGACGGCCGAACGACCCGTGGTGTTAAAACATTTACGAGGGTGCAGCTTCCTCTTCTCTGTTACCTTGAGAGCCTCCAGAGCGCTCCAAGTAGGTAAAATACTGTCATCATCGCAAGTGAAGGTGATTGAGTCTTCGTCTCAAGTCGAGACAAAGACCTAGGTACAGTACCATTTTAGGAATCGTTCATACTTTCAATGTCTGTTTACCATGACGTGAGCAGAGTTTGCTAAATTCCTAATTTGGACTTCGATGTGTGCACATGCGGCCTTTTTCTGCCAAACAAATACCGTCGTTCGTTGTGACAGCCTAACCTAGGAAGTTGAGAACAGCGAGAGCATCATCGTCACACACTCGTCAGCCTGCCTTAGCGTGGCGTCGGACCTGAGTCTGTGGAGGTGAACATTCTTAGCCGCTCACCAGCAGCACCTTATGGAAAAGTTTGTTGTGGGTCTCCGTTCAGTGTAACGTGGACTCGATTACCTGCATCATCTTGTTTTTCTGTTGATCTTCGACCGCTTCTTTTTTGTTTTTTTTCTTTCGATTTCCTTGGGTATTTTCTACCCTTGTAATTCTAAAGGCTCCGTGGCGCACCAGCACCGTGTCAAGCTCACTGCAGGGAAGTGAGGGCTTGACTCCCAGCTCGGGCTAACTCATTTTCACGAAACCACTGAGTCCTTCTTTTGAAAAAGGAAGCATAACCCTCACATTCCTCCTCATATCACTCTTTCGTCAATAGTTATAATGCATTAACCCAACGATATACTGTATGTCAACCGCGTTGGAATTGATAATAAAATTTTTAAACTGCCTCTTTGCTCATGCTGCATGGGCCAGCTGAGGCGCAGATGCGCTTTGCGCCTTCAACGTACAAATTCAGTGATGATTGTGCTGAAGTTCACATTTTATTTGGAGAAGAACCTTTTTGATGCGTGAAAGAATGTTCTATTTTGGAGGTATTCCTATCCAAGCATGGCGGCCGGTTGCATTGTAATGTTAGATTGTGACGTTAGTTATAATAAGAAAGTGAAAAATATTTTAAGCATTTCATTCCCGCTCTCCGGATACTACACAGAAATGTTTACGCTCTTCAGGTCCTGCCGGTTGCTGATATGATGAGACACTCGCAGCTCTTATGTTGCTATTCACTTCCAGTTCTAGCAGCTTTTGTCATATACTTTCGCGAAAGACCAATTCCCTGGGCAGAGTTCTTCTCTTGGAAATGAAGATTAACTGCGACATTCCTTAAAAAGTAGCGCATCATTGAGGACATTGAACCTTGTGCCCGAAGAAAACATTGGACCGAACTAATTTCCTGGTTTCTAAAGTGTTTACCAATTTGCGGTGCCGTGTGTACTCAAGCCTCTGTGCAGGAGGGGCGAAATGTTGTGCTTCTGAGTCGTGAAAAATTGGCTGCGTACAAGAGGATAAACACCTGCTCAACTGAAATCGAACACTCAGCCAAGCTGTTATGGTTACAGAGGATCGAGAGAGACGACTCTGAAATTCCTAGTGAGTCATTGCTTTGCAGTACACCTTGAAGGGAGTCCTTAAATAGTTGCTATTGTACTGCTCATGCTAGATCTAACCTACAGTGGACGACTATGGTCGTTTGAGGTCTTCTTACAGAAGGTTTCTAATTGCTTCCTTTTTTAGAGTGAATGAATGCGGTTCCTTAATTCCAGAAGCATTAATGCTCTAGATTTTAAATGATTTTAAATGCGAGTTTCAGTTTCATAAAATTTGACTGGGTCATTATGGCCAGCATTTCCTTCAATTACAAAAAATGAAATCACAATGAGCGACAATTGATACTATCGAGTTGTTCACACCGCTTCCACCTCTCTCCTTACCGACCAGTTTTACGAAGGTATTTTCATTCATTTTTCCTCACAATTCCTATGAACGGCTCGCAATAGGAATAAAACTAGACGGACTCGATAGTTGACAATCAAAGTGCCTCGTTTTTCAGACATGGAAGCGTACCTTCCCAATCCTGCGCTAAAAATAAATATTTATTGAAAACGCGGAAGGCGTCCGATGTTCGTTCAGGTTTGTAGCGAAAATTCAAAAGAAGAAAGGACGTCTCTCGAAGAGTTTACGCAAAGCCATATGTCCGACCCCCGGCCACATATCGTAAGCAGAGAGATCAATTTTATAGGATGCAGGCTATGAGGCCGGAATGGAAAAGTATATCTTAACACAACGTGCGATGATTGCCTTCCAAGCCTCGATGATCGATCACTCTGTCTCGTTTCATGCTGAGGAGGAGGTTCAATTACGGCTTCAATATTTAATACTCCTGCCTTAACTTCGATATATCTGCCATTGTCCCCTTACTATTCGCTTTTTTAGGAGGCCGATATGACGTTAAAAAAGCTTCGATCCAAGTTTTTGCAGTACTGACTACGCGTGATTGTTAGTGTTAGTAAAACTGTAAAAAAGTTGAATCTACTGAGTTGTAGAAATGGACGTATGTAATTCCGTGAGAATCAATCAAGTAAAAATTCCGAGGTTTCGTTGAGCGATGTTATTTCACTTATGAACTTGACATGAATGCCAAACCATACCAAAGAAAACGCCACGATATTACTAGTGCTTCCATCCATCACGGAGTAATTAGAAAGCTCTGCTCAGGGCTGAAGAAAGTGGCATCTGGAGTACGAAGGGGCGTAGCGAAGCCAGACCAAGTGAATGGATATTGATATTTTAGCGCCTCACCTCGAGCAGCGAGTTCTGACCAGCTCGAGAGAGCTGAGCTAACGTGACCACAGGATTAACCGAGATGTTACCAGCGCCGGCACCCATCGCACACCCGGGCGATTGGACGCTATTGTCGAGAGGTGCACAGCTCGAAACGACGGAACCATGCAATGCTTGCTGTTGTCCGATTGTTAAGAGTTCAGCCAGAGTACATCACAGCCCAACAGGAATGAAGAGGGAAAACTTGTTAAGAGTTCAGCCAGAGTCAACACGGCCCAGGAAGAATGGAGAGAGGAAACTTAAGAGTTCAGCCAGAGTACAACACGGCCCAGGAGGAATGGAGAGGGAAAACTTGTTAAGAGTTCAGTCAGAGTACATCACAGCCCAACAGGAATGGAGAGGGAAAACTTGTTAAGAGTTCAGTCATAGTACATCACGGTCCAAGAGGATTGGAGAGGGGGAACACCGAAGCGTTCAGAGTACGGAAAGTTGCGTCGTCTGACGCGATGCCAGAAACAGAAAATAGCGTAACTCATTAATGCATAGCGGGAATTTTTATGTCCGGTTAGAGGTAACCATACCGAGTACGCGCAGTGGTTGCAGTAGAGAAAGGCTATCGATGATTTATTGAGTGCAAAGTGCTTCTACATTTTTGTGCTGACATAACTTACACATAAAATGTACATGTGACATAAAGCTAATTTATTTTTTTTTGGTCCCTCTTGATTTTCACTCGAACTATTCGCAGAGTTACGTTTATTGCAGTAACCGGACAATATTTTCCATTCAAATTTGATATCGGATACAAATAATATTTTAACGACTAGTTTCTAACGAAATTAGCAACTTTGATTGAGGAGTAAACTTCACGCATTACTGGCGCTTCAGACTGGCACGGGGCAGCCAGTTGAGCCTGTGAGGTCCTGCACACCTCGACCGCCCTTCAAAGACAAAAAAATTGTGGCGTTGTTATTGGTCAGGCTTCTAAATTTGCTAACTTTTCATTTTTCCGGCTTTTAACTTTGCTAGCATTTAATTGGGTTATCTTTTAATTGGGCTATCTTTTAATTGCGCTGGATTTTAATTGTGCTGGCATCGGACTGTATTTACCTAAAAATTGTGTACTTGGTACCGTTTTTCGGAAATTAATATGTATCACTGTTACTTGTATAAAATTATTGATCATGCGTCAGACTTTGCCTGTTCAGCGACGAAACCTGTCCCCTTTAAAATAAATGACCTGGGTGTGGCAGGGCTAGGCCAGAACCCCTTATTGCGCCGTCGTGAAAGAGCAGGTGCGACGAGTGAACTCCTGCGAGGGAACCAGGAGATTTGGCTCCGTGTTGCGCCGCTGTGAGGGGCAGCTACAAACAGGCTCACCCAAGGACCACTCTTCACCCGCTGTTGGTGTCCCTCAGTACGAGCACACAGTGTCGGAAAGGTGAACAGATCGCGCTGGCAGCGGAGTGCAGCACGGAAATATTCATCCGTGTTCCATTTCCGAGTTTGCAGTGCGACCATTTCCGCTCACTTCCGTGTTAGTGGGCAGCCACGTCCTCTCACTGCTGAGTTGGTGAGCAACTAGTTCCTCTTGCTATCGTACTAGCAAGTAGCCATCTACGTTCGTTTCCGTGTTAGTATACAACTATTTCCCTTTGCTATCGTACATGCCGGCAACCATTTCCGTTGACTGTCGTGTATAAACGTCAATGAACTCCCGATTGTGGCTGTTTGAACGTCGGGAGCAACAGAGAAATTTCAGAGAACAAACCCGGAGCCCGAAATTTCAACGATAGCTTTGTGCATCGTCTCATAGACGAATCATGGCCCGAACACGAGGTACAGCGACCCTTGGGTGGTAATTCCTTCTCTTCCTTGCTCCTGTTGGCCTCTTGTTGTACTGCTGCTGTGTTACCCACCGCAACCCTGCGATAATCCCACTGCTTACAAGTGTACTTTGTACTTAAAGTTTAGTTCCTGCTTCGCGCCTGTTTTTCGTTTGTTATCCGTTTTTAGTGACATTCACAACACTCGTATTCACTTAGGATGGACTCACTAATAGAATAAGTACGTCGTTCTTCTGGGACGATAGCAATCGGTATGAGGAAGCGGCAAATCGTGTAGTGTTCCGACCGATTTCATTTAAAATGACGAGTTGGTAATTTGAAAGGAAAGTCACTGGTGTCTACACAACTCCTTCAAACTTGTACATCAAGGCACATGTGCAGGTATCCAAGCGAGAACAACACGCAGGCAACCAAACACAAAGATCGCACCGCGTATTTCTTCAGTTTTACGATGCAATGGGATGCACCAATCTCCATCCATACACACACACTTGAACAGGCGTATTTGAATGCAGACTTTCGAAGTGGTGCGAATGGCGCTAGTTTACCGTAGTGGAGATTTACTGCGAGGAATAACATCAAATAAGAGAGGTTTCCAACGTTAACTGTCCAATTTGATCCCGCAACAGATGCGCGCTCCCTAACAACCTCGCGCACCTACAGTCAAAATGCAAAAAGCAACGAGCGTTTGAGACCAAGTAAAGACCCGGATGCGGTCGCAAGCGGGAGCTCGAGCGCCTATTGTCATGGCGGACTGTCGCGCGAAACAAAGCCCTATGTACGATCTTCATTACAGTGCGGGTCAGATGGCCGCTTTGCGATTGCACTGCACGTATTGGGAATATTTCGGGGCTCCATTCCAATATTGCAGCCCTCCCGACATGGCACCTTCGAGCGGCCCTCTTCTACGTTCTCATGAGCCTCGCCCGTGCGTCAAGTGCGCGGTTTTAGCGCAGCCGCCGCCGCCTGCGAGGACTTGTGCAGCTCTCTTGATTGTCATGACCATGTGCTTTGAGTTCATCGAATTCGCTGAAAAATCACAATGGTCCTGCGAGACAAGCCTTAGAAGCTCCTCTGGAGTAAGCGGAAAATGTGTCAGCCACGTGCATTTGTTTGGATTCTATTTCGGGGTCAGGGGTCATAACCTCAAAATGAAGGCCTTGAGTTAGCTGTAAATTGAAAATATTTTTAACTCTCCCTGCTAAATTCGTGGAGCTCATTTTCATTCAGTGGTTTGATGAAAAATATTATACCAGAAGACAAAAGACGCTTGATCATCAGTTCTTTTTTTATTACACCCGCGCTTGATTTTCTGCTGTGAGAATTTCACGGACTGAATTTCTTTTGAGTCGGAATCAAAGACCTTGTTCTCCATCTTCAGGTTTGAATGGTGCATTAACACAAGCTGTAATCTCATTACTTATTTTTAGCTCCAGTCGAAACCTTTCCTCCACTAATGACACTCCCACTAACATCAAGCTCGATTTTTGCTTGCCAAGCACGTCGTGTAACTTGGGTCCAATTTCCGTTCGTTTTCAGCCTATGTTTCATCAATTCAGTGTTCCGCGTCCACAACGCTGATGCGTGAAATGAACATCGTGATTTCTACGGTACGATCATCGGTAGTTTAGGCGACAAGGAATTGCATAATCAATACATTTCTTGAAGGGTGCTGTGAATGCTCATAGAAAAGAAACTGCAGTTTTTCTCGGTATATTGGAATTTCACTTAACTATTCACGCGCTGCAATATTAATTAAAAAAATTATTGACGCTGAAATCAATTTCAAAAGACTAGAAAATATCCGGCTCTTAAACTGGGGCTTCTCGCTCCCTTTTCGAATGCACACAAGAAGAGCGAGTGATTGGGGCATTTGTTATGTACAACATATTTACCCTGTATTTCTAGGCAGTCGAAA
>VOMN01129683.1:0-63577 GCA_014899125.1 Orchestia grillus | reverse complement strand
CCACAGGTCGTCACGACTTCAGCACGTACACCAAACAGAGGCGAGACACGCGGGGGGAGGGGGGGAGCGGTGGAAGGGCAGGTTTTACGCTGATTCCTCTAAAGAACAATTATTGGCTACATGTGTGAAAACAAGTACGACAAAGTAGACTTAAATTGCATGCAGACTTGTTTTTGAATTTTTAATCTCTTTGATTTAAACGGCTTGTAAACAATTCTAGATACTTCTAAATTATTTTATATTGGGATATGAGTTTACTGCTCAAAATGCACATGAGCGTATATGCGAATGCTTTAATACTAAAAAGTTATCATGCAAAAATTCAATCTCTGTCTGATGGGAAAGTACTACCCTAATACATATATATATATAAATATATATAGTTCAATGATTGATAGAGGCCCTTGCTCATAAGTACAAACTAACTCGTTCACTCGCACCAATTGTCTAGACTTCGATGTTGGTCTAGTGCGCGGGCAGAGTTGATAGTTTACGTCAAGTTTGGATCCCGCTCCACTGCGCAGTCCCAAAGTGGACAAGGTGATTACCTCAAGCACAATATGATTCACGGTCTTAACATTAAAATTCGATAACTTTTGGAGCGAGCGCTAGTTTACTAAATGCGCAATTTTTTAATGACTCGATTAAATTACCCCGAAACAGTCTGACTCAAGATTCTTGATACTTGTACTGTATCTCTCTGTTCGTTTTATAGAACGCAGGTTTGAGAACACAATCTCTAGCGTCCAGTAGTACAATTGTACATCGCCATGGAAAATTTCATTTGCTACTTACTCCTCTTTAGGGAACGGAATGATGAACAGTTTTTTCACAAGTTTGCACTGCTAAAGTAAGTCGGAAAATTCAATTTACTTGTACTCACTATGCATAAAAAAGTATCATCATTGAAATTATAATTATTTTCTCGCATTGTATAATTGTAGCATTTTAAGGTTTGCTAAATTATTTACATGGATTGAATGACAGTCTTAGTACACAATATCTAGCAGATAATAGATAGACGCAAATATAAACAGATGGTACATGCTCACAATAGATCATTTGCAGCTGTCGATCCCCTACGATATGTCGCGAAACGTCTGAAATGCATGCATGTTTTAAATTGTCAATGTATTTCAATACGCACAATTTTTCATACAAAGTCTTTTCCTGGTGCATTTTCACGATGATTCTTTTTACTCTGGGTGTTTTGTGACAAATAAATCTCGATTACCAGTATTATGTCGAACATGTCTGAGTATTTCTGCCATGTGTAATAGTCTGTAACTTGGACGCCAAGAACACGCGAATATGCGTGGAATTTTAATCGATGTTCTTTACGATCAATTGCATTACAGACTGCTACTCGTATAGGTATTTCTCGAAACGAGCTCTGAAATAATTTATAAACAAAAGCTACGTTCCAAAAAAAATGTGTTAATTTTTTCGCATTTTTAAGCTTTGTTGATATCAAAGCTTTGTTTTCTTACTATTATTCTAATTTGTGAGGACAGAGTCAGTGAATCGATGCTTAATTCTCTAGAGATCGCATCCTTGGTGCAAACGATGAATTAAAATTGGGTGGAAATTCTGAACTTAAACACAGAGTTCTGTGATCATATTTTTAATCTCCTCAGTTCTAATTGAGAGTATTGAGTGATTTCCCCTGGCAGGATTACATGATAAAACTCATTACCGCTGAATTACAAGTTAATAGTTGACAATCCTAAATAGCGAACACAAGATTCTCGAAAGTTTATATTTGTATTCGTGTAGCCAGTTTGAGATCTGGTTCTAAGTAAACGAGAAATTCAATAGGTGAAAATATGAATGCGAGCAATATCCTGTCTTTGAATATCGTTGACTTAACTTTCAGGATTACATCAAATTTTAAATTTAAAAGGAAGTACTTTGATTATTACGAATTATCCTTAAGGATAGTTGCTGAATTTCTTCTCGTTATTTATTTATATATCTGAGCTTTCCAGTTGTTCACAACTCGTTAAGGGAACAACTTTGAAAACTGTGACGAATGACGCGTATCTAGTATACAAAATATAATTTTTATGAGACAACACATTTTATCGTTATGTAAACGAAGTTATTACTTAATCTCATTTACACTATTGGGTAATCTTTTTATAAGTGTCGGCAAATTTTGCGTGCCTATTGCAAGAATTTTTATTGTTGTTCAACTAAAATGCTTCTAAAAGTTATCTCGATCTAACATTATTTTCAGTCATCAAAATTTTTGGGGTGTGTTAGCTTATTTTATGGTACGACTAACGAAAGAGTAGAACTAATTTGTAGCGATATTTTTATGATGTTAAATGTTCAAAAAATAATGAATTATCTTTCAAAGTTAGGAGATAAAAGTGACTTTGATTGAGCAGAATGTATGAAGTCTCTAAGAATTACTCTGCACAATTTGTAAAATTCCTCTGCAAATTGTACCGAATAATGCACATAATGCAGAAATACTCATCCGTTTCATTGAAGCCTTCCTAATCAAGGACGAAGCCTGTGCTGTAAACCTGCAGTCATCAAACTTCACCCGAACGCTAAAATTGTTTTCAAGAATTATTTTAACTGGTATTTATAATACTACCGGTAACTGCATCAGTTAACCGAAACCAAACGAATTTACCATAAAAAAATTGATTCATTTTGATCTCCTCGATAACGAAAGCTTGTCCAATTCAAACTTTAAGATACCTAACATCGGAAATTTGGTTTCTACCCTGCATTCATCCCATAAATTTTTGCTTAAAAAGAAAAATAAAAAAATTGAACAAGAAAATTCTCAGCGAAGAATATTCCCTGTTCTTCAATGAGACTTGTACACATGGAAAAAAGACTTGTACCAACCAGTACAAGAATACTAAAAAAAGAAACATTTCATGCATTTATGGATAGAATAAACTCAAAGTTGATAAAAATACGTGAAACGTATTCATTTGCACCGCATTGCGTGACTTGAATGCAATCTCTACATCGTAAGACTACAACTACAACGTTCATCTCGGCCAACTCGTCAATACAGCGAACTTCTCGTTATCGGACACTGGATATTAATGAACAAACTATACTACTCTGAATACTGAATACATATTCCACTGGGCAGAATGTCAGGCTGGAATCGTAAGATGCAAAATACTGGCTGCACCGGGTAATTTTTACCTTGAATTAGTCCTCATCGGAGGACCCAACTGTTCTACGAAGCTGACTTGAATGGCGTCAGCAACACGATGCACAAATAATAGTTTTCCATTATTTTATTATCTCTAGTTGAAGGGACTGTAAAAAAAGAGACTCAATCGAAAGCTCGGCCAAAAATAAAATTGTCTGTGTTAGTTTAGTGCCTTCAGCTGAAAATAATGGAAAATATAGCCAAGAATTCCTCTGTTACAAACCACAAAAAAATAGGTGTGCGGGTTCGTGTGCGCGTGTCTTCTACAAGCACACGGGCTAATGGAAGAGTATGACCTTGCCTACCTTTGACGGCCGAGCTTCATGGAGCATTCTACGAGACGAGGGAGCTGACAGCGCCAATGCACCATAACCTGTGCCTCAGACAACGCGCTGACAGCAAGGCTCCGCTCTGACGTTTTATTTCTTGCCCGCAGTTGTAATTGGCATTCGTTAGTGCAGGGAATATTAGTATTTGCCAATTTGGTAGCGCTGGCACTGTAAAATTTGTGGCAGCATATACTCGATTTATTAATGTATTAATAAAAATATTTGTCTTGATTATCCTCAATTACAAATTTGAAAGGAAATAATGCAATTGTGTTTCCATACTTTCAAGACTGACGGTACATCATGATGATATGTTCTGCATTACTGATACGGTTCGCTGTGGAGGAATACTGATTCGAGAATCTGTACCCAATAATTTTTACTTATCTAATTTCTTCAGGGAAAAACAAATGCTTATACGCACAAAAAGGGCAAACTCGATGCTTAATTGCTTACCACAAATATTGTATAGTCAAGCAAGGCTTCAATTCATCTGTATATGGGTTAAAAGTGACCGTAATAGTTCTGTCCGACCATCTAATACGATCGTACGATTAGATTCAGCGCGATTGTGTACGATGGAAAAGGGATTGTGTTCGAGAAGAAAAAATTTCTCGAAAGTAATTGAAGACACTCTGTTTCATTTTGTCTCGGTCGAATGCACGAGAAAAATTTACAAGTCATCATTGATCGGTTGTTGCAGTATGGCTAATCTCCAACCGAATGGATCACCCAGGACAAAGAGCGCGTAACAAGGGCCTTTTTCCCTGGGTCCAGCGAGCGTTACGCAAGCCCAGGACGCGGCAAAGAAAGAACGGCAAACCACCTGTTCATTTCTGCTCAACCGGTTCCTGCTCAGTCTGAGGTAGTTATTGCTTCCCCAACTCCGAAGTTGGAGAATAAATTTTCAGGTAACAATGGAAATGCAGATGAGGAGCGCTGGCGTGCATGATGAACGGACAGCTCGATAGCTTTTTACAACTCTCGGTATGGCACAAAGGAACTCGTTAATGCTGAATATGCAAGGACGACAAGCTTCAATGGAGTTCAAACGGAAAATATAGTCCTTCTTGAAATGGTAATGAAGAAGCACAGGGCTAGTTGTGTAATATCTAGGATCGATACAGGCAGAATACTTCGCTGTATTCTTACTAATGTAGAGGAAATATTTGACAACACGGTGTGTCATCTATTCTAAGAAGAGCGCTTATAAAACAATATTGACGCTTTGCTAAAAATATCGAGAATAGACACAAAAAATAAACTCAATATTTCATTGTATACCGACTCTAACATCTACTAATGTTTTCTTAACATTTACTGGTGTCATATTAATCAGTCACCATCATTCATCCAAGTTATTTTGAACTCCCGATAGCTTATCTTCTTGCTCGCTGTTACTGAACTGAGCTCATTATAAGAACAAATTTATTCCTGTTGCTCGTCCAAGTCTTCAAAACAAATCAATGTCCATAACTTCTACCATTCCATACTAATTTCATTCGACGTCTATAGAATTTTAACTTTACTGGAATTCCTCAAAAAATTCATGCCTAAAATGCCCTCGCATTTTAGCTTCCAGGCAGTTCCTCAGTTTCTCAAATTTGAATTACAGTTTTCTTAACCTTTTCATCTTTGTGATCTAACTGACAGTGGAAATATTCAAAACATATTCTCGTTGTCTCCCAAACACAGTAATAAAATTTAGCTCGATTTTCATCATTTTCTGCTCTTGTTAAAATTTATGAAGCTTCTCTACAACCATCTTGATTACGGTCTGTGATCTAGAGTCGACGTATGTTTCTATTTTATTTTTTTCCGCACTGGGAGCAGGCAGAATTTTTTGAGCTTGTTATACCTAGTGTGTTGAAGGTTTTTTATGGTAATTTATTTTGAATGACTCCATAAGGTTACCTCGTTCGCCTATATAGGAAACCTGAGGCGGTTCCAGCAAGGTTTTTTATACGGCTTCTAAAAGGTTTCTTTCAGCGTTTTCTACAACGTTATCTTGCACAGTTCCTACAAAGTTACATTGATCGGTTTCTTCAATGTTATCTTGTCAGATTTTTACGAATTTACATTTAGCGGTTTCTGTATAGAATAGTCTAGCACAGCTTCTACAAAATTACCTTCGGCGGTTTATGAAAGGAAAAATCTTTGTCAGTTAAAACGACGTCGCAGGGAACTTCTGCTTTTGCTTTCTGAGGTACGAGCGTTGTAACCTAATAATCGACAGTGTGATTAGGTGATGTAACTAGTGTTTTTTAGCTGTATTTCACGATGCGAAATTTCTATCAAAAAGAGCTCTCATCTAATTTTAAGTCTAAAAACCAGTGTAGAACAGGGTATAAAAGTAAGATTACTGTCGTAACCCTGGAATGGTAACCTCGGGTTCCTCATACCCCGTATTATGAGTTACCTTTTTCGCCTATGGAATTAAGACTAAGAGTCTTTGCTTTAAGGTTCCCGTTCCAGTGTTAAAGCCAATTAGGTAACTCGAAAAAAGCTTCCTCGCGAAATGTGTCCTCTAACCATTGGCCTAAAGCCTTGAACGTTCATGATCAATGAGCGACGAACTAACGAACAAATATGTAGACTGACGGTACATGCTTGAAAAAAACACATGGCTTATACAATGGATGGATCAAGTTACGCGAATGAAGAAACTCATGAGTTATGAAAGATAGTTTGAAGGTATAGATTTTAGACGGTTTAAAACAGCAGTGCATAATTTTTCTTAAATTCAGATTTCCCAATGCTATTCATGAGGTTCTATGAAACGTGTGGCCCCAGCAATTGAAGAGCGAAGAGACTGATACTGAAGAGTGCTGGCGAATAGGAAGAAAAGTTGCCACTCTGTTCGCGATGCTAGCTGAAAATTGCCAATTGTTCAGCGTAACTGCCCGCTTGATTTGAAAAAAACGTAGAAATCAAAATTTTGATTCTACTGTCAGAGTCAATAGGGAATCAAGCACAGTTACACTTTTAAAATTTCGGGTTTTGTTCATCATGCGCAAAAAGGTTCAGAATTTCTGCTTTGTATTCTGCCGAGCGACACATACAACCAATTGCGACCCAAGAAGGCCGTAGTCTCGCGAGGTGAATGCAAACAAGTACAAGCTCAAGTGCAATTAACAGTTCTGTTTGGCGGAGGTAAAATTGGTTTAAAGTTGTATTAATGTGTTGCTAAGATGAATAACTAGTCATATCTACGTTTAAAAACCTTTATCGACGATTGTGACGTTAGTTTAGGCAGAACTTGGTACCAAAGCTTTAAAGAATTCGTTGTTTATATTTAAATTTCAACTTATTTTCAGCCCAATTGCAAAATTAAGAGACTGTCAGAGCTAGCAAAACTTTCATTTGACAACGGTAGACTGAAGTCAGGCGTGTCATGATTACACACATTCCTATATGGGTTACAGATTGTTTCATGACTTTGAAAATGAGTCATGTAACATTTACGACGCGTATTTGAACGTCAGTTTTGTGACAAGCGTATGAGAAACATAAGCGTGTCAAAAATGCATCGTATTTTCTGACAGTATAATGCAACCTCTGAAGGACACTCAAGGTCTGTTGATATGTCAGTCATTTTCTACATTGCAGGGGCCCTTCACAACATAGAACACTGTTTTTACGGAGCACATTTAAAAAACGTCTGGATGAAAATCTAAACAAATTGATTGCATAACTGTTGGGATTAGAGTGCAGAAACGGTAATGTCATTCGAAAAAAAACTAGAAGTAGCTAGGAAAGATGATCGCGTAGCAGCGGAAGACACGTGCGTTGCCACGTCGCTCAGCTGGGTGGCGACATGCTGGGTGGCCCGGAATTTTCCTCAAAATTCAGTGCAAGTTCAAGAGCCGGAAGCGACACACAACGCAAAATCTAGGTGCTTCATATGAAACGTTGCATGTAGCCTCAGAGAAGTGTAATTCAAATTGCTGGATCAAAAGCCAGTATTGCTCAGATTTCGTGACTAAAAGGACACAGTCGGGCAGTAGCGCAGTCAACACTTGAGTGAATCACTCTGACTGCTAATGTAGCATAAACAGAAAATAATTGTGTCTTCTGCAGAATTTTCATGGCTTTGTTAAAACAAAATGAAGCCCTTGCTAGTTTTGAAACTTTAGAGTTTCATTTTACCATGATTACATTTACATAAATTAAAACATTTTGTACGTAGGTCTTGCATATATTTTAGGAGGTAGTCATACATGTATATTTTCAAATTTATGTTTGACTATCGGTGTTTGGGATGAACCGTATTTCCGACAGCGCTTTAGTGCAACTTGCTTATAACTACAGCCATAAAATTTTCAGAGGAATTTTTCAACTTAATTTTTCAGAAAATATTTCCGATAGTAAAACTCCAATGGCATATCTTCAATTAAACGAATCCCCAATTGATTGTTCTCTAAACTCTAAGCACATCAATTTAAACAGCACGGGAATAAAAGTCTAGATGGATAGGAAAATATTCGAGGAACACTAACCAAAATTCAGCGTCATTTCTCATGTACAGCAGAAAATGGTTCGTACGGATCCCATTTCAACATCCCTGCTCCGTACTGGGACGCGTAATTCATGTTGCAGCAGCGCGTGGGTGTTTGCTCTACAGACAGCACGTATAGAGCGGCCGCGTGGTCGAGATAAAGTACAGTTCGCTTTTTTGCTGCAACCAATATGTTGCAAAATCAGTTTCCATCATCCGGGTCGAGTACAATTTCACAACAGCGGGCGCTCTCCGCTAGACCTTTTTTTGGACCGACCCCGTCCTGCGATCGCTAATCTCGCGTTTTTTGTCGATTTTATCGGTACAGCTCACCTACGCGGCAGGGACGAACGAAAGGCGATTCGTTTTTCATTTGAGCGATTTTTTACTGGGATATTTTTTTCGTGTGAGAAAAACTTTGTTAGTTAGTCATATTTTTGGCTGAAGTTCGTATGTCTCTAAATCTACGAGTCGAGATTTGTGTAACCGTTGTTCAAGAAAGGGTTTTAAGTATTATACATATGTACTTTTGCTAGTGGTAAGTGGAATGTATGAAATTAAGGAGCAATTCTTCAAGTTACAATTTACAATACCTCGATATGGAACCTTTGAAACATTACTTGATGTTTTATACCTATGAAATTTAGGTTCTTGAAGTTTAAGTGCACATTTAAACACCATTTCCTAACACAGGTACAGCATCTCATTTTTGAGGTACGTTGAAGGATCCTCGGTTCATGGAAATGCTGGGACGTAAATCGTGTTCGTAACCAGACTTCAAATTTAAGTTTCTGAACTCCCACGCTGCAAGTGAGAATTGATCTTTTTATAGTGGCGCATATGTACCAAAGGCAGCATCACAAAAAACTCGCTCATCGGTACCAACCAAATCCATAGAACATTGAAAATTCATGTATGTATTTATATTTTTTCCAGATAAATATACTCATATACCTCACCATGATAGCATGACTTGAAATTAGCTTTAGTTTTAGCTTTAAATGAAATATTTCGATAGATGTTTACAATTATAACTAAAATTAATGTCAAGAGACTGAGTGACATAGTAGACTAAAACTTTAATCAAAAAGAAAAAATTTACTCTCTTCTAAGTAGCCGAATGCATGCTGGCTATCGGAACCCTAAAATCCCTTTGTTAATTTTAACAAAGTGATCGTATTATGGAAGCGATTGCTGTAGTACAATATTCCATGTAGAAGTGATTGTATTGTAAATCATTTCGTTGAGGACACAAGATTCATCTTAAACTGAATTCTAACAACGGTCATTCAATAAAAGTTGCTCAAATTTAGGCTGCAGAGTAATGGTACAAAATTGTAAATCCTACTGGGTACCATCGTCACCTGAACACTGAAGGCACTGTGCTCTGCTACGGTGAACAAATTTTTATACTTCTTATCCTCTACCTGTGTTCCTGAAAGAATGGGAGCAAATTGTGCAAAGGTATCGAGTTGCAGTTTTAACCCTAGGGGACAAATCTTGGTTCATTTAGGTGAGGATTTAGAATGTTAGAATGATGACATTCTCGTAGGCTGGCTAAATCGTGTGGAGCTCAGTAATCTCCTACACCTGTTCTCATAATCTTGATCATTTTCTTTACATCAATGGACTTACACGATAAATGATCGCAGTTACTAGCAACTTAATGTATGTCAGCTCCCTAATCAGTTGGGCTACGAGTGTAAACGTGCAGAAAATACGAGTTCTTTATTAACGTATCAGCAAGTTCCATTCAAGATTGATAAGGTGCAAAATTTGCTGCCTTTTTTACCCTCGGGTATGAAAAAATATCGAAGCAAGGAAAATCATAGCACCAAGAAAGTAGATTGAAATATCAAAATCGGAGGATCACAAAATTCACTATACGTCGCACGTAAGATCTGAGCAGAAATTATCATTGATGTTTGCGCGCTCGCTCACAGTCCGCTCATTACGAGCGTGACCTGATGAAGAGTTAGTCGCATGATTGACAGCTTCGAGACTGCCATCATTCGATCGCGTCACCAGATTCCTATTATTCATGCCATTTCTGGAATATCTCACGAGAAATACCGTTACGTTGAAAAAATGTAGGCTCAAAACTCGTAGAATAGGAACACGAAGATATTCGTTGCAAAAGATATCTAAGTACATTTGAGGCCTACTTAACTAAGTGAAGAAAGCAAGCTGTATTAACAATAAGGTCGTGCGCAATTTAAGTTAATTCTTATTTTATTTCTTAATTTCAGATCGCGTACGAGTAACTTATATTTTGCATTAGTGCATGTGTGCTTCAGACTGCTAAGATAAGATATAGAACAGATAATCTTTCGAGTAAGTGTTCCGAACAAAAGAAAATACAGCGTGGTAAGCATGAGAATGGAGTACACCCAAGTGATAGAACATGATTGCAAATGTACATATGTCCATACGGAATGATTGGAAATCAAATCTTGGGTTTCTCGTCCATTACGTGAGATTAATACCTCAAGAAAAAATTACTGTGCAGAATGCACACTGAAGTATAATTATTCAAGAAGCGTGCCTTTCGTATGGACGGTGGAGAATAAGAGCTAGTACTGACTGACTTCATGTCTGCTGAATTTTAATTCCTATTTATTCCTCAAGCAGTGCAACAAATTAAATATCTAATATTGTCTGGTAAATGTAATTCGATTTTAAGGTTTTCAAGCCAGGTCCCACAGTAGAAAACGAGCTTGGGGGGAAAATAATTCTGATTACAAATGAACATTTAAATTCTGCGGAGCTTTGCCGAGGAGTTCGGGAGTAAAATTAGTCACGGTGACGAATCACAATAGATTTTCATTAAAAAAATTTAAAACTGTCTAGAACCATATAAATAGCACAAGAGCTATTTTTAACTTTATTTGCTACGTAAGAATCAGAAAACGATGTGATGTTTCAAAATCACTCGCAATAGATGAAGCACATTCAGACATGTACGTACGTTTACATTGTGTTTCAATTTGCACACAATACACTCGTAGGCTCTGTCAAAAGCATCTTTTGCCGACAAGCTCTTGTGCTCGGACAAGTTTTTAGTCCATAAGATCATACGAGGCACTAATGAGGTGCTCGCGACGATTAGCATGCGCGTGTTACAAGACAACGGGGTTTTTTCTGCGAATGTTTGCCTAGGTCACACACATTCATTTGTCCACTTTGTCACCTGACCAGCTGAAGTTCAAGTTGACTCTCAAGGTCGACTGTAAGAAGAGACAAGAAGGTCGACTCGATTTGATTGTGAGCGTATGTACCCGTGACAAAACCTAATACATTTCATCTGAATTTTCATGCATTCAATAAGAACCTAAACTAACCTTGATTTCTGCAGCTAAAAAATCTCCAGTCATTCGTCTAAAGTGAATGCAAATAAGACGTTCGGAGGGAAAAAGTGGTTAAATTCAAAGTCATGTAGAAGGACGTACAAAATTGACTCCTAGATTCTAAGAGCCAACATTCACATGCACTCGGGCATGACATTTGGCCCACAAATATGTAATCTAGAAGCTAATAAATGCAAAATTAAGGGAGTGGGCGAAACTTTCACTGCGAAGAATCGGAGTTAAAATCTTCACTTATAGCAATTCTAAGATTCTCTGCCCACGCTACTGCAGAGTTTTATAGAACATAAAATTTAGTTTCTATCAACGCACATCAACAATGGACCTTAATTTTGAAACTGACGTACAACGTCCTTAACTTTCGGTTGCTACAATGTTAGGGCTCATTTTTTTATATTCAAGTACAATCACAATTAATTAATATAGAGAATAGTTAAATTTCAAATAAATGAGATACGTTCGCACGTCTTATTTGTTGGATTACGAGGCATTACTCTCGTTAATTGTATTTTGTGCTTAATTTTAAGCAATTAATGCCATCATTTTAGCGCTTTCATAGTGTTTACCTGTTAAATATTGTAGCACTTTAACACTCTGCCTCCGGAGTGGGTCATGTATGGTACACATGATCATCTAACCTAACCTACTGTTACCAAAGTACCTTCATGTTTCAATACAAATTTGTAAGTTTTCATGAAATTTGCATTCATAACCCTAATATGCTGGTTTAGATTAAAAGCAAAATGAATAGGATAAACAAATTTATGAAAATAAAATCCTTCATTTTTAAATCCACAACGGAGATGTTTGTCGATATGAAATTTTACCTGCATGGAGAATCAGTGTTAAAGTGATTAACAACTTTTATATGGATACATACGAATTACCTTACGGTGAGCTAACAAATTTTATGTAAGTTGCAACAGGCACAATGTTAATAGCATTATCAGAATTTAACTTAGGAGCAGCTGAATTTATTTAGAATTACACAGTATAATTTATAACACTAGGTTAGTAAAATTCATTTGATTATTACTGCTAAATATCAGCCGAATTTATAGTAGTGGCGGTGAAATTTGTAACAGCATTACCGGTTGTTATAGTATTTACAAAATTTGTTTTAGCGTAAGCGGGTTTGTTACAGTATTAGTAGAACTTGTTGCGGTATTAGCAGAATTCGCTACAGTGTTCCGAAATTTGTTTTAGGGCTAGTTGAATTTGGTACTGCATTTGCACAATTTCGTTACGGCATCGGAGCAATTCGGTACAGTATTAAACAATTTGTTCCAGTGTATGCCTAATTTCTTCCAGTATCAGCATGATTCCTTCAGCTGACTTTGCTAGAGCAGCAGCAGAATTGTCGCCGCATCAGCACGACGCTCGAGCCTTGAGAGAAACTGAGGCGCTGTTTGGCCCAGAAGGAACACCCGTCAGAGACCTGCAGTCTCCTCTGACCTCGCGGATAACTTCCAGTCGCAGTCTCAAAAACATGCCAGCGACCATTACCTGTCATTCGTTCCTTTCAGTTTTAAATATTTTAGGCGTTCGCAACTAACTTAGTGATGAATTAGCAAGCGTGATCAGGCTTTAAAATTGGTCTAATTAATTATAGAATTTCAATTTGTGCACAATGACACAAGTTTAGACATTTTCAACAATAAATATTTCAACACAGAACGTTCATATTCAACAGAACAGAAACAGTGGGGCTGTCGTGATTCATTTCGCTACTGCGCGTAGACAAAGTCACTAGGATGTGTCGGTCATGGTACATGGGATTTGCATTTGTTTTTCAATACGAATACTTTATTTCTTAGATAGTTTGTTTTCTATTGATATAGTTTTTCCATCCTAAAACTAACAATTGAAATGTAATTTATTTATGTATGAGTATATGTGCTCAAAATAAATTCTGCAGCGGCAATAAAATAGACGCGAATCATGCTCATTAACATGAATATCACATTTGCAGCCTCAGCGCCCAGTCCACTCTGTTCACAGTCCAGGGAACGAAGCATTCAGCAGCTCTGCCTTTTTATTTTATTTTTTGTTTAGCTCTCACTGAAAGCTGCGTAACCAGATAATTTGGCATTCATTTGTGAAAATTCCCTTACAATTGATTGATTTATTGGTAAATAAACAGGCGTACGAGAGAAGACGTGTTGTGAATAGGATGGATATCCTCAAATCGCTGTAGCTTGTTAACACTTCTGGATTTAGGGGACAAAGGTACAAGGTGACACGTGTGTATGGAGGGCTAATGTTTGTTTGATATTAACTGATAATTAATAATTTTTTTACTTAGCGGCGCAGAATATCAGAATGAACAACTATTGCTGGCCCTGCATCTTTCAACGCAAGTGCACGTTTTTAACACAGTGAAGATGCAGATATTTCAATGAAAGGAAAGAACAATAAGTCACGAGTTTAAGTTATGCATGACTAAGAGTGATGCCCTTCAAAAAATTATTGGCAGGTTATAAGGAAAATCATTTAAATAAGGTGTGTTAAATTGCGGAATTTCTTGGCTACAATAGCTCCTCAAAATTTCGAGTTGTAACTAAAATTTCACTTGGCGCTACTACGTAAGATTTGAAACATAAAATTTAATCGGAATTTACTCATCGTATTTGCACGTCTTCCTAAAATTATTTCTTTCATACTCTCGACCCACCAAATAATTCAGTAGACTTGCGAATATAAGTTATTTTGTGCCTGTGTCTGCGGTTAATCAGCAAAAGAGTGCTGAAAACTGTTTAATAACGCAGACTGAGAGTGAGTAATATTTTAAATGAAAATATTTCTGTAAAACTTGTCCACACATCGCTGATTAATAGCAGGAACAATGCTAAACTTGAAACATAGAAGTCGTAAGTAATCGTGTAAGAAAATAAAAATTCATGACGTTTACAAACAAAAACCGAAAATAGACAATAACGCGAGAGAACAGAACAGTATATTCATGGGAAAGAAACATTCAGCAAAGTACAAATAGAAGGTCTACACGGTTGGAAGATTTTAACAAGTACAAAGTACTCACGAATTAAATTTTAGGTCAAATACGATTCTTGCGCCTCGATATAAAAAAGATTGAGCCTCGATAGAGCTACATTTTGGCTATAATTCTGAAAGCTAAGGACCGCCAATAAATGATAAAATTCGTTAATAAACTATTAAGTCCCAAATTTTGAAATAAAAAATAATGAAAAGGTATTATGTATATGTTACTAAGTCAGTTCATCATTATAATTTTTCCTACAGTTATCCGCATTGTCGTATTTTTGTACAGAAAAAAACACACATGTACCTTTAGTACCAAACGTCGTACTCTTAGTAGTAGTACTCGTAAGAGTAGTACTAGTATTGCAAGAAGTAGTAGTAGAAGTAGTGATACGATATAAATTGTGGAGCTTCAGTGACTCGGACAATTTCGCACCGAAAACGAACGAGCCATTGAGTGTGGGTTATAGAAAATGGGGAATCTATACACAAGATGTGTTCCCACAAAGGATCTCTTGCGCACAGATACAGCAAATTGAAAATAAAGAGAAAGAAGATTTCAAGAAGAGATAGCGAAGAAGATTTGATATTGAAGGTAGTAGAGTGGTCACAAAAAGCAGAATTTCCAAGAGCCCAGCTGGAGCTGCGGTAATCTAACGGTGCCCCGCTGGAGTCGCCAGTCCCTATAGCGTGCGACAGACAAGACTAAGTAACCTAACCCTATTCCCTATCCTACGCCCCTGAGGAGGCATATTTGCACAACGCTTGTGTTTTTCTGTCCCTATGTATGTTAGGTTTCAGGGCGCAGTAGAGGCTACATAGCTTAGCATCTGACTACACATATTTGCGTACCGCGTTGCAGAAAACTAAGTTATGCGTCTCATAACATCAAACAGGAAGAATCTTCAGGCATCTGAGCGTGAAATGCGATTAAATGTCAGTTGCAGATGAAGTAGATTGGAAAGTGTGCTGAAGCAAACTAAAGAATTACCTCCAGACAAGGTGTATTGGGTGCGTGGTCTCCCCTGCGTTGTGATGAAGCGTCGCCTCTGATTGCGGAAACGTGCGTCGAAGCCGTCTTGCAGAAGCTTGGTGTCTCGTTTCTGCAAATAGATAAGAAAATTTTCAACTTAAGGCCCCTGATGTCACTGAAAGCTTCTTGACGGGTTGGCGTGACGATAATAAGACTGAATGGAGGAAAGATACTTAATGAGTGAATGATAAAGTGCATGGAGATTTTACAAAACTTTTGCGGAAGTTTTGTGTTGCTCAAGGATTGTGGAAGCAGAATCATATGGTATTTGACGGAACTTAAAAAAAATGCAGTCTTTTTACAGAATCAGAGACGAGGCACTTTCCAGTCTAGAAAGCGCTTAAGGAAATACAAATTCAATTCTGAAATAGACGATGAATGTCAAGGCAATGAGACTTCAGCAGAAATTATTTGTCTTTTTTTTGCATTCTGATATAAAATATCGTAAATCTTTAGGCACACATTTGACAAAAAACTGCAGACTTTTTTAAATAACGATCTGCCAGCGACAGGAAGATGAGCACCGTCATCACACAATTTTCTCGATGATTTGAAAAACTAAGATCAAATTTTTTCCAGACTGTTGCAGTGTGCATACGTGTGCTTCCTCTCTAATTCTGCTAATTCTGTTCTGTAATGTGACTCAAAAATATTTGACAACAGATATAGTTCACGGATTAGAAATCTGTTCCGGAATTAGAAGTTTATCACTAAGGTGCGATTAATTGAGAAGGCTTTAAAAATTTGTAATTTTAAACCTTCACAGAATGAATTCTGCGTCGCATCACTGCATCAAATGACGCAATACTGAGGTGTGACGGGCGAGCGGGGAGCTGTGACGACTTGGAACGAATTTGTTATGAGACGCGTCATAACATGTTGACACGTAATAATATCTTTAATGCCATCCGTATTATAATTGTATATTTAGATCGATTTTACAGCACAATTATGAAAGATTTTTCCATTTCTTAAAAATAGTAAGATAGTCATAGGTCAGCGCTTTAAAAACTATCCGAGAATAAAACTTTGGAATTGCAACAATCACTGTATTAAAATATTTACCTGTGCATTTTAATACTGTAATGTCCGCAATTTCAAAGCTATCCTTGTTAGTGAAAATTTTGGTACGCGTGTAATCTGGCACGACGGGCAGTTGATGGCTAAAATCCTAAAGAGTAAAGAGCGAAACAAAAACATCAAACCTTGACCACCTTCAACTGGCTACATTGGACCATAAGCTTCGACTACCGCAACTCTGCAGCAAGTGCTGGTCTCAAAACCTAGATAGGGTTTTAAAAACGAGTTGAACAAATCGAGCAGAATTGGCTTGATGGCAACAAGTGGGGCGGGCTAGAGATGCAGGAGGGAAGGCGTGTTCTGCCACGTGGCTTTAATTAAAAAAATAAATCCACTAACAGAACAAACAAGAGGTACGTGCGTGTCATGCACAGCATTAAATATAGCACATGATGATGCACGGGAGCTCCTATGGAACTAGATTCCTTAATAAGCTTTTTTTCTACACTGCGCGTGTACCTCATGCACTCGATTTACGCACTTGAAGGAACTCGAGCTTATCAGTTTTTGTGTGTGACAAAAAAAAACTTTACATCAATTCTTCAAAAACACCAGCATTGCACTAGCAGGGCATTAAAATTAATATAAATCTTGAATTCTTATTGTTTTGTTCAAACCTAGGTTGAATATGCACACAAGTACATAAAGTATGAAGACCGTTACCACAATATTTCATTTCTAGGCAAATTAGAAGTTTGTACACGGTAATTGAAATTTTTCATAATGTTGAAGGGGATATCAGAGCGGGACGTATCCCATCACGTTAGACAAAAAAACGAGAGTCGTGTATTTTTCGACTCAAAAAACAAAAAAAATGTAACTAAAACCACAATAGCTAAGCACAAGGCTGGATGGATCAGTTTCCACATTATGTCCTACATATTCATAAGCAGTTAGCAAAAATGAACAAATGGAAAGTTGTTAGCTTGAAATCACTTTCTATTTTTTATTTTTTATTTATATCGAGTCATTTATGTTAAAGTTTCATCTATCTCTGGTTTAATTACCTAAAAGCTGAATACTGGTATATTTATTTATCTGATGAATGATTTCAATATCATTCCATATATTTTTTAGTGCTACGTTCGTCTTTGATTGTTTATTAACAGTTGAATTTTCGGCTGAGCGAGTGTCAAACGGCCACCTCAGCCGTTTGGCAGATGCAAAAGATAAGCAACAAAGGCGCCCACGGAGACCAATTCAACAGCAAATAAGTTGACCACCGCACGCCCTGTGCGGCAACAAGCAGCAAGCCCCGTACCTTTACATTATTTAGTACAGCCGAGTGCCTCAATTGCCGAATAAGTTTTAGTTACAAGTCAATTATAAACTTGGTCCAATTTTAGACCTTCATGAATTAGTGATGTAGGACACAGACTCGGGAAATATTATTTATGGTTCAAAAAAATTCCCCGAATACAGCGCTGAATTCAGCGCTTGTAAATTACAGTGCTTTACGGTACCACGCTCGCCTTCAAGAACCACACTACGGGTTTCTTTTATTTTATGTAGAGCTCATAAGAACTGCTCGGAGCTCTTCCGTCAAATTGCATGTCAGCAGTTGCCAGCTGTCTGGTCACCTGAGGACGGTCACCGAATGCGGCATCTGCACAACCGTGACGGCTCCATGGACAATTATTCCAGTCATCAGAAAACATTAAGCCTGCTAAGAAAGTTCTAGCGTTAACAAATTAGTATAAAATACGTGAAGGTATCCAGAACAGACATACTCGTATCTGTGTATAAGGGAATTATACACTTGAATAATGAGATTTAAAAACTAGACGCGCGGTAGGATCAATAATATTCAATGGTGCAAAGTCCTTCATGCTACTCCACTGTTGTGCTTATAGATTTCATCATTAGGAAATGTATAGAAAATAATGCTGAGCAAAGTTCCAAATTTTTTGAAGCATTTACTGGATGAACTACTACAATGTAAGCTAAAACTCACTTTGAGTTCTACATTCATTACACAGATGTATCAGATGTGGATAATTCTGCTACCATAAAGTTTATTTTTTAAAGAAATTTCAGAAACTAAAGAAGTCCCTCAATTACATTCGCAGCGGAAACCATGTTCGCTATCTGCTCTATGAAAACCTTACCAGAAAAAAATTATTTCCCCATTGCTGAAAAAAATGTTTTCGTCGCTGGTTTACTATTATTCTCTCAAAAACAAATTCAGCTCCGTGATGAGACACTACTGACAATTAGAAAAGAAAATACTTCGCGCGAAGGCAATATTTCCAAAGCTGATATTGTACAATGTTGCTCTGTGAGAATTGAAATAAACTTGTTCTACATAAACTATTCACTTGGAGCGTGACTGAGAAGTTATGATGTACTACAGACTGCAGGCACCAGCTTTTCATTCATTCAGAAAAATACCCCAAGCAATCGCAACTGTCAAAATTGAAGTGATAGAAGACATAATAAGTAAGACATTATTGCCTATAGAGTTCTTAATAGAAAATTTTCCAGTAAAAATAATAAGTAAGAGTAAGGGTAGGATGCAAAACAGTTTTTCATTGTTTTGTTTGTCGTTGTAGTTAAAATGAAATATTCTCTATTCAAGAATAAATTTGTAAACATGACTCGTTTTACACTCGCGGAACAATGCTTTACTTTGAAGTAGAAGGAAGTTTCAATTTAATCGACATGGCTTCTCAATCTACGTCCCTAGGCAACTCCAAGATTGTTGGAGCCCATCTCTAATTTCTCTCATACATGCGAGATGGGACGATTTGTGTTCTCTCACTACTCGAGAACTCTCAGGGATCAAATAGGTGTCCCTGTAGATTAGAGACTTGGTTAACTTTAAATAATTTCACGAGATATGATATAATACCTTATACTATCAATTCGAAACGACAAAAGCCAACAAGCAAAGTTTACGGATTTGTTCACAGTTGTTACAATATTTCATAACCTTAAAAGTTTTGCCAGAAATGCAGTCAGTGCAAACGATGAGCTCAACGCTCTCTCAAAATTGTTATATTTTGTCATGTTTTGAATATATTATCCCTCTTCGACTCTAGATAACGTCGAGATTATATCTAGGCACGCATGAAGTACATATTTTGTTCCGCACCCAAGTCCTTCCAACAAGTCTGCAAAGCGATAAGAATATTTTGGTACGGAACATTTGTTAAGGTTACAATGCCTGAGCTAGTTGCACAGTTAACAAAATGAGTTTAAAGTCCATACCTAGCTAACATAACAACAGACTTTTTAACCCATAAACTAGCATTGAGCCGAAAAATACATGACGTTTACAACAGGGTAAAAGAAACAGATGGTTGAAGCTCCACCTGAGAACAGATGGGGCCGAAATGAGGGGTTCCGCAAGAGGGCACACGAAGAGCAAAGGCGGCCTTTAAATGTTTGCAGGTGAGACGTTCGCACACGGAAGGAAGTACTTCAGCTCAGAATTAAAGCTCAACCATTCGAGGCTCAAGAAAAACAGCGACTTCTCTCAAATTGTGGGTTAGCTAATTACGAGGGCTGCAGAGAAATAAGACGAGGTGTGAGTGTTCGCCTGCGGGAAATTATAGACGACACTCGAGAAAGGAAAAATGATTTATGTCTGAAAAAATGCAATGAAACGTGTAACGGGTCATTGAGTTCAGAATAATATCGAAGAGAGAGATATTTTTTCGGACTGACCGCAGATTGAAATAATAAACAGCTCAGCGTACATATATGTTAAAAATATGAGCAGCGTGTGTAAGGTTCTGAGTTTTATAAAATTGAAAATTGAGCTTTTCACATGGTATAATTTTAGTGATTACCCTTAATATAAACAATATTTTTACGTTCAAATATCAAGTAATTCATGAAGCAATTTGTAAAAATATTTGTTTGTCACAAATTGGTTTTCACGGGGCACAAATCTGACCAGTAATGTTGACATACCTTTACCTGTGGTGGACGGTACATACCATGATGGGTTTTTACATTAAACATTTTGCCAATGTTTGAGACTTGAACTCTCCTTTGTTAGACCCGTTTCAAAACACGCGGCTGGGAATAGACAGTACGAGGAACATATAAAGAATTCGTAGCTGGCGCATTAGAAACAAAATTTCAACTTCTCTAACGAAAAGGTAACGACACATTTCACGATTTTTTCATGGTTTGTGATATTGTTTTACTAAAAAGTTGGAAACCTGGTTAGAGTAAAACTTCGAAAAGGTTAAAATGTTTCCTCTCGACATCACACGCAGCAAATACTTGAGCTGGGTACAAATCTTCGTCCTGTGTGTGGCAATGAAATTTACTGCCAATTTGCTCAAAAAAAGTTTTCTAGTAACTTAAGAAAATTCGACGCATTATCAGGATCGTATCAGAGTGATGAAAATTGTTATGCACAGCTTATTGAATTTGTAATACAGTCCCACACTCGAATAGATGATAGCTTTCTTAGAAAAACTGTTTATAGTTCGCTCAGAATGAAATTTCTACATATTTAACAACTCTTTTAATGGGAAAAATTGCTAGATGGTAATGATCTTTGAACAAAATTGAACGTGCATTCAAAGAAGTTAACCACTCTTTTAACTGAATCCTTTAACTCCAAGCAGCACAGCAAGTAATCATTTTTACACATATGCAGACAATGATGTAAGACACAAGGAGCCTGGGCGCGTTATGACTGTTTGACACGCACGCATGATTGTCCGCGCATACCAGAGCACCAAGTACGTAGTAGAGCACAAATATCCAAAGCTATCCATTTTAATTAACGTGCTAGCATCTTGAAGAAACAGTTCTGAACGCTAAATCTTCAGAACTATTACTTGAGCTAAGTATGCGTATGGACGTGTCGTGTGTGGGAAATAAAGCTGCATGGAATTGCTCTAAAAATAGGAAACGTTATAAAAGATCCGCGACGTCCCTAATTCCAGCCTTTGCTTTACCATAATCATCATTACGTCGCGAAGCATCGAAGCCAAGAGCAGCTCACTGATAGAACACAATTGAAGTTCATTGACGCACGTCGTCCCGGAGTTACGGCTGGCCACCTCGCTTAAAGCAATTCAGTAATTTGTTAACTAGAGTTGTTCTGTATGTATGCCACACTTTTCCGAGTTTATTCGCACCAAGTGATATTGAATTTGTATCAGTTGAAAATCAATTTGTAGCAAATAAAAATCATTTCACACAAAGATTAAATTGGCTTTCATACAAACCTTGTACAAATTATAAATCATGCGATGAAAATTTAATTTTATTCCATGCAAATAAACTCGGGGAAGGCTTATAATGGTTATTGTATTCAAGCGTTGCGTTTTGAATGGTCATGTATAATTAGAGTGTAAGGCGTACGAGTGTGTGAATCTAATTTTCGACAGTCATCTATGCATAAGAATTTAGAACTACTCACAATAAAGGGTTTCAAAATTGAACATTGAACACGTTTTTCAAGGGAGATAGCTTTGGTTACACTAGAATTATCGTTTCTAATAGCTAGATCATGATGCTTTGCCTTGCCTTTAAATTTTATACTTGAAACTTTCAATCTGAAAAGAAAGACAATAATTTCCTAGAATTCTCTCAAGTCCTCATTCAAACTCGTAAATCTTTTTTGCACGTTGTTTCACCATTTTATGGCCGTAGAAACTTGAAGAAACTCGTGCAGAGAACGAAGGCTTCGTGCGTGACGCCCTCAAGGCGAAAGGCTTAAAATGACGACATTTAATGGAAGATTCGCGTGCACGAATGGTGGGATGTAAACTTCGTCCTACAAGAAGAAATGACACGTTCTCTTCCCAAGGGAATTTCTTTCAGGCTTTCTAAAGAAGAGATGCCCTTTTGAAAAAGCTAACTTGAATCTATTTCGCCCACCAAAAAAGTTCCATTCAGAGTAGACATAGACTCTACTTTAAGGCTTCCCTAGAGTAAAACTCTTGAGCTGGTATTCCATGGACAGGTAATTCCATCAGACTTCAGTTTATATTTTAACACGATGAACAATTATGAACAAAATTTTGAAATGTAGAAATAATTCTATTACTGAATTACTATCATAAAATAGGTATGCATACAGTATGTGAAATAAATGGCAACGAACAGATGGGAGGGCTGGTTATCATTGGGTGCATCCGAGTCTTGGTGCCCTGAGGAGTGATGTGTTACTAGCGTGTGCAGTGATGAGTTAATCCGTATTTTACATCTGTAAAGCTTCAATTTATTATCATTATTTTGAGGTTAAAACCTATAGCAAAAATGTAAAATAATTTCGTCATAAGTATAATTACATCAGCAGTGAGGTTCTGGTCAATTGAGCAAAGCCTACACAAGTTTGATATAACCCTGCCTGTTCAAATTTAATTTACTGCGCTATCTCGCTACACAACCCTCCATGAAGTCCATAACGCTATTATCATAATCCGGCATGTCCTAATGACGTTCCTGAGGGGCATTAGAAAAATCGTGTTCGTTTTAATAGCCCATCAAGTGAACGCAATAAGAAAGCCATAAATTTGAAATAACGACTAACGAGAGAAGGAGAGGCCCGCCGGTACCTCACCTACGCCAGCAGTCGAGGTTCGGTGTTTATGGCTGGCTGATGGCTTGGGAACGTACTCAACTGCTCATCCGGATCACATTAAACCGATCAAAAAGCTGGTCTTGAACCTCTCATTTAAGCAGCGAAAATAATTAAATTACTGAGAGCATGGTTGAGTAGGAGCTCCTTCATTAAATTAGACTAAATGAGATTCAATTCGCGACAGAGGCTCTTGCCTTTGTTTTGAGCATCAAATTAACGCTGCACTTTTTAGATTATTATTTGATAGTTTCGTCATGATAGAGCCCCAGTCTCTTTATCTAGCGGAGAGCTGCTTCGGTACAAGACATAATGCAGGACTACTTTACAGGACTGCATAACTTTGGGACTACCTCACTTGGTACTCGATCGTATTTTAATCATTCATAAATCAAAAATCCCGTAGTATAATTTTACAACCATAAGTGAAAAAATGAGAATCCGTGCTTAAATTCATGAACTTAAATCAATTACACAGTGTTTCGTCTTCATGCTTTGAAGACAAAGCAGACGCAAATGAAATATTCTTGTTAAGATCAGTTTTAAGGCCCTTATAACGAGTGACAGTGTTCACTCTGGGGGAATGAAAAACTTTGACATTGCTAGCAAAAATTTCAGTATACATTAATTAAAACTGAATGATACGTGGAAGTCCGCTTCAATTCATACTTGGCTTACATCTATTTGTATTTATATCCGTTGTATCTAAGTTTGGTAGTTAATGCAAACATTTGCTGATGGCTCTCCAATTCAAAGCTTATGACTCCCACGAATGTTACAAGCGATGTAAACTACTAAGTATATATATTTGTACTGCAGTTTCTATGAGTATTACAAGTGATGCAAAATACCACGTAAATATGTTACAAGTACTGCAGTTTCCACGAGTGTGACACATGGTGCAATGATGCAGACTACCACGTGAATATAGGGTTGTCAGGACACATTAGTTGGGGTACTGAAACTCGTAAATTTCTTAGTTCAAGAATTCTGCCATGCGAAAATTTTTAATTTCAAAGAGGATTGGGGCTGCGTTAGAAGCTACGTATGAAACTGGCAAGAAAATTCCTTGTAAGAGTTTCGCTTGAAAAAATGAATCCAAAAGACTACTAAGTCAGCAAGTATTGATAACATTTCGTAAAGAGAAATTCAAATTCATATTGTAAGGATGAATGAATACGTGCTGAAATTAAAAAGGTTTTTCAAAAAAAGATAAAAAGAAAAAACTAAATACTCTCTGAAATCAATATGAAGGGCTAAAAGTATGTCAACTCTCATTTGCTCAAATTCTGAGTTTGCATCTTTGCATTTTTAAACAAAACCTGAAGCCCAACATATCCAGTTAAGCAGTAGACGATTAAAAACGGGTGATCTAACACAACATTAGTGGGAGCAATTCTGAAACGTAGAGTGTATTCCAGTATTTCTCTCGCAGTAGCGGACTTTTACTTTCCCACCAGTATGGATGCTTAAGGATGAAAAGTTGAGGAACGCTTGTTTTTAACGGAACCAACTGCAAGTTTGTGACATTGCTTCCTTTGTTACAGCAACACAGAGTTGCGCTATACTCGTACTTCAAGCGACGTAACCAATCCCGATGCTGCCCTATAGTACAATTTGCATTAACATAATGTATTAGAAATTAGGTAACGAAAAAATTGTTCAGCTTTTTACCTATTGGAATTCAAAATAATACTGGCATATCATCATACTGAAAGTGTAAAACATGGCGTTCTTTTCAACTCTCCGAAGCTTTTGAGACACTGGAGACTCGAGTTTTCATCGGTTTTCACATTAAGCAGCTGAGCTCACTCTTCTAAGTGCGGTCCTTGACTAAAGGCTCGTCTTTAACTCGGATATTTGCTAAATACAAACGATTTAAGGAAACAGGAAACGATATGGAGACCATCAAACATTGCAAGCTTGTCGTGTTTGCCCAAGGTGGCAGTGGGAAAGATTGTTGGCACTACGTAGGCGAAAGTGAGCGTTTTATGTATAGGAACTGTGATATTTTAGGGAACTTGTGAGAGTTCAGTTTAGGTGGCGTTAGATTAATTTGTCGTTTTAAAGGTGAAAAAGTGTGATACGATTCAGCACACGGGAGTAAAAAACTTGGCCTATGAATAAATGTCCAATGATATGAAAAACATGGAAAAAAATCCTGATGAACCTGATAGAACTGATTTCGCGCAACAAAACAGACTCATTTATATTTCACAATTTTTTTAGCGGATTTTCAATTGGGATTGCAGAGTTATTCTCCAAGATAAGATCTACTTCATCGAAGTGTTCTTAAGAAGTATCTACAATAATTGAGAATGCGTCTAACAGAGAGGATAAAAAGAGCTAATCCATAAATAAAAACGCTGCTGCGTTGAAGTGATAGCAAAAACCCGATGAGATAGCCTCGAGATAACACAATCCGATCCTGGCAACTGCCTTGGTAATTTTCAGAGCGATTGAGAAACAGGGCACTCCGCTCGTCCACTTTCATTGCTTCAGACTTAATCATTCTGAATTGCTGGGAATTTTTTGGCGTGGACCCGTAAACTGCGAAGTCTATGGGTAATTATGCCATGAGGACCAATGAAAATCAATGCTTCTTAGGAGACGATATAAGAGAGACGAATCAAAGAAAGTTTATTTTTTATGCCCTCAGTATAAGAGGAAAATAGGCCGAGAAATTAAAGTTAAGCAAATGCACAATTAACAAGCACAAAGTATTGATTTTTTATGCAAAATATTTGGCAAAAAATGTATACGTATTCTTCGTTTCTTCACTGCCCCATATACCGATTTCGGTGCACTCATAAAAACTTTCACATGCGCTGCGATGTTGTTCAGGCGAAATGCAGCTCGCCAACATGAAACATCGCTAACCTGTTTTGGTTTGTTTTACACCCAATGTATGTTGCATGAATGTCCAAATTACGAATGATACGAAAAAATGTTGGATTACTAGGAAATAATTTGGGTAATAGTGGATTATGCAAAATCACAAACAATGAAATATCTCATATCACTATTATTGTATTTTTTCTACTTGATAATATATTATACATTGCGCATATTGCAATAGTGAAATATAAATACTGTAAAATACAACGACTAGTACTGAGGCTTCTCTCAATGAAACTATTCTTAACGGTATTTGCTAGTTCACGAGCCCCTTTGTGTTACCATCATTTTGGAAAGAACTCGTAAATAGCAGTGTAGTTAGAAAAACTTCGATCGTCAAGTCTAAAACATGTAAGTTTCTTTCCAACTAAAGAATTTCCAACTTTCTTCCTACTCAGAAAGTAGAATGGTAAATACAAATAACATAAATGAAGTATCTGTACACACGAGCAAAGGAATGTTTTTGCAAACGAGTGAAAAATTAATGTATTTGACATGCTTACCATACTTTTAGTATTATTTTTAGCCGTCAATAAATTGACTAACACAAATATAATCTCATTATAAAACTATACAATCAAGGCGGAATTTTAACAGTACCACTGCACAAGGAGTTTTACAAGACCTGCCAAAATCATGAAAAATCGGCTCGACAAAAATTTGAATATGAAAATTGTGTTGAAATGGGGAACATGTCAATTGGCATTGCAGAACTAATTTTCAAAAGAAGATCTACTTCTTCGAAGTGTTGTTAAGAAGCATCTACAATGGCATCTACAATATTTACGCTTAGAATGTTTACGCTGCAAAATTTACGTTCAGCGTAAACACAGTAAAATATAACATTGAAGTTGAAAGAACTGAATTAAAGGCGGTCAAATTGCTAAATTAACGCATCAATATTTACGCTCTGCGTAAATATTTTTGCATGATTCGAAAGGTGTCTGGGATCATCATTGAGGTGGAAGTAAATATAGAGTGCGATTAAATTGTTAACCAACATCAATCATGGAACAAAAAATCTGGGACTGGAACAACGCACAAATGAGGCGACTGTCGCAACGCCAGGAAGAGATGCTGGCAGCCAGCAGTAGAGATTGAAGCGGTGGGATCAGCTGGAATTTATAAAAAATTAATTGGCAGAGCACCTCATAATGAATGGATGAAATGAATTGAGAAATAAGACAACATTTCAAGCAAGTGATTTACATTTAATGATTTAAATTAAAATGAACGAATAAAACTATTTCATTGTGTTGAGCAAAAGACGTAGATGATGTGGTCTAAATTATACGTTGAGGACCAATGAATTTTTTTTAAATGAAAGCTTGTCCATTCAACGCACTGCGAAAGAAACTTCCTAATGTTGAACTGTCACTAGCACACAGTAAAATATAACTCATTGAAGTTGAATGAACTGAATAATAGGTGGTCGAGCTGCTAAATTTACGCATCAAGCGGGGCAGTCCATGAAAGGGAAACGAAAAACTTTCTTGCGAAACTCGAATTCAAAAGAACGCAAGGAGAAATTATTGGCTCATTCGATGGAACAGAACAAAAGGAAAAAATAGAGTTCGTATATAATGGTTCGAATGGCCTTGTCGAGCAGCGACGGCACTCAAGCGTATCGGGACGAGGCTAAGGGCAAGGGGGAAGAGGGGTCTCGCTGGAAAGGGGCAAGAATTAACTACCTACCGAGAGTGAAAGCTGGAGAACCAAGATGGTGAGGCGTTTTGTATAATCAGCTGGTGCTAAGACATCATCGTTCTAACTGATTGAATGAAATTAGAAAATTCTACGTCAAAATCTTATCATTTATAGTTTCAACTTTACAGACGAGTTACATTTCAAAAGTATATGTATTTTCTAATGTGTACAGTATACAGCTACTTGCGTGGTGTTAATACGCAAGGCGTAAATAACACCACTTTAATTACGGTTATGTGACGATCTCGATGTTATATTATGATGGTTAGAAAATCTCAGAAGCTCATTCGGCTGGTGCAAGGACTTAAATGTCCGACGTAACTCATGCGAAGTTTCAGTATTACATGAGGGAAAAGCAAAAACTTGAACATTGTAGCGAGAGAGCAAAATTTATGAATGCTCCTATAATTATATATTAAATGTATTGAAACTGTTCGGACATCGCTGGGGCAGAAAACACGTAACATTATTATCCAGAGACCAGAGATCAGGGAAAACGAGAAAGTGACATTCGGGCAAATTGAGGGACTGAAATTTTCTTCAACAGAAACTATGAAATTTTGGATAATCGAGGCGCTGGAATTTTGATTGATGCGCTGAAAGTTTGGTTCATCGAGAGCTGGAATTTTGATTAATTGAAATGATGAAACTTGGCTATTTGAGCCGCGACGCTAAAATTGCGGAAAATTATAATCGAAACGTTAAAGTTTGACCTATTGGATGACAGAAAAACACATGCCTCGATCATCACCATCAGAAAGAATCACTTTCGCAGCCTGTCTCATTATTTACCTGCATCCTAATTACGAAATATTAGATACTTTAGGCTCACTACGCTTGATATTGGTTAAATGGACGTAGGCAGATATGTTTAAGATATCGAAAATGTCTGTTGTAGAAACTGAGATATTCTCGTTAAAGATACCTGAGTCATTTCTTGAAAATGAAAAAAAGTTTTGTGTTAATTGCAGTTTTGGAGAATTGGTATTTGATTTATTGAATATATTTAAATTGGAAAATCCGATTTATGCTTCATTTCAGCCAAATAACAACCGCCCAATAGATAAATTTATCAGTCGAGTCCAACCACCCCAATTAATGAGATTTATTTCACCACCATGATATATGAACACATTTTATAAGATCGCTGCAATTAACGCGATGTTCCAAGATAAGCCAGATTCTGTTGGGACTGCAATCTACACAACAAATGACTTCCCCCGAATGGGCATCGAACTCTAGTCAGAACTCAAAACTCAGCGCTTGACAAGAGTAGAAACGTATGCGTGTTATTTCATCTCTGGCCAGCTGTCTTTTGCTTGAATGAAGCTGATTGGCTTGAAGAAATAAGTAAATTTTGACGTGACTCAAGTGGAATATTTTCGTAGCTGTAGGTATTTACCATTTTAAATTTTACCCATAAAGAGTTCACATCCGTCGGAGAGTAGCACGAGTAATTCAAATCGAAATTACGATGAAATTTACTACAAGACCTCGCTTGTCCACGTCGACGTAAAGGTGTCCAAGCACTGGACTGAGATAGGATGGTGCTGACATTTGTTGATGTTATCATCGAAGATGTGCGTTAAAGGCCGACATTTATGTACATGCTGGGCTCGTGTGGTAATCACGTACACCGACGAGTGTGCACACACATTTATGCGTATTCTGTCGGTAGGAAACACATTTTCTTTTACCCATACAGGATGTCGTAAAATAGTTAACCCAATTTCAAATAACTACAACTTAAAAACTATTTAAATTACAGAAATTAGAATGTTGCACATTGTTCATCAAATATTTTGAATTTATGTGGGGAAATTTAAGAAAAATAGATTTGAGTGCATTTTTTTCAGGATTCTTTTTAGAAACTAACATCGAAAACCTGCTTGCGCAAGCTAGTTTAAATACTAATATCACAGTTACACTGCGGGCTATACATATTATTTTTGTTTTACCATAAATACGGTTTCGTATTAAATTACTACGACAGCATCATGCTTGTATTGTTATTTTTTTATCAATCAATGAACCTTCAAGATGCAACTGACAAAAGAACAAAGAACATTCATTGTTCTGAAGTATTTGGAGACTAAAAAGAGCGCTTCTCTGAAAGACCTTCTTCATCAAAGGTGAGCATGTAGAAAAATGTCAAGAATAAAACTGAAGAAAAAAGCAAAAATCTCAACAAAAGTCAATCATTGCGCACAAGAACAGAACGAACACCAGAAAATGTTCAAATTGTTCAAAAAACACAGAGAAAATCCAGACATTCCTGCAAGGAAGATTGGATGGACCATAAATAAAGCCTTATTCAACAGAACTGTAAAATTTGAATAAACTGGCAACCTCACAAGATGCACGTGTGAAATACAATTTGTGTAACTTCAGTAGCTTTTGAGTTAGGATTTTTGAAATCGGGTTAACTTTTTTTTTAGACATTCCCTGTATGTTAGTCGCTGAAGACCAAAGACAGATCCTCGTTAAAGATTTTCGTGCATGTTATTCCGATTTTTCTGAAATCACTTTTAATTTGATCACAAAAGTGAAGAATATTTCCTGATGACATGAATTGTCATAGACGACGATTCCAGTATTGGATGCATTCATTTTCAAGGACATAGCTGCTGTGAATTTTCGCAAGATTTTTAACACATAAGTACTTGAATGTAAACACTTGTAAAGTTCTTCATTGTTAAACATGTTGTGAAACTTAAAGCAGCATGTTCTTGAAAATAAATGTTTGTAACGTCCGAAAAGTCGTCTGTTATATTTCAGAGTGTAGTCTGAAGTTTTCTTCACCTTTTGGGACCAAATTAAAAGTCTCGATAGAAAATTTGTAAAGCCAATAGAAAAATAGTTAACAAGAAACTGTCCTTGGTCTTCAACACCCAATGCATAAGAGAACTTAAATAATATAATAGATATATGAATGCAAATATATGATTGATAATATTTATGAATGCAAATATATGATTGATAATATATATATGAATGCAAAAGGAAATTTGTAACAGCATCGAGTTTTCTTAATCAAAGTCAAATAACAGGTACTATAAAATAAATTTCTCGGGAAAGCTACCCGTAAGGTTTCCCAAATTATCATAATTTAAAACGCACGGCATCATTCATTCTATTTCGGTCTTGAACGATGTTTTCTAATATATTTCATCCCACGTAAAATTAAAAATCCTTTTATCGAATAATGACTTACATCAGACAGCAATTACGGCAAAATCCCAAAAGTCCAGTCACAAGCATCTGCACGACTATGGCATCAGTGACCCACCAACTAAATTCAAAACTCGTGCACATCAGGATTAACAGTCGTCTGGTCAGTGTGAAGGAAAGCTTCCTACCTGAGCAAGCGACTTGCGTTGTAGAACGACTTTTTTAGTTAATGCTGAACTCGGCCCTAAATCTATAAATTTGGGTTGTATCTGTTCAGTTGCGCTCATGCCGAGCTCCGCTGTAAATGATCAATTTTAGTCATTCCAGTTCAGCTTCGCCAATGCTGGACTCCGATGAAAATTTAACATTTTAGTCAATTCGGTACAGTCGCTCTAGAGCTAAACTAGGCTGCAAATTAATATATTTAGTTTTTTCTGTCAAGTTGCGCGAATACTGCATTCCGGTGTAAACTTAAATTTTTATTGAAATGCCGACATTTCAGTTCAGTTCAACTGTGCCGTCAGTGAACGATGGTGACAGCCCACCGGAATGTGATTAAAAAATGAAATGAAATGAGCCGCAAGAATAATTCATTGTCTGCGCAATGAAGATGAATAAAAATTATAATATTCCTAGAAGTAACTGTTTACGCATCACCATAAGTATATATTGCACTGCAATATACATTATTCAAATAAAAATAAACTAGAAAATCAACGAATTGGAAGATCCATCATATTCTTGAGCACAGCGAATAAATTTAGAAAAACTTCATTCAATTCATCGCACACATTCTGAATAATTGTTAATCATTACATTCATTAACGTTTCAAAGAATATCCAATCACGGGAAAATTGGCGCTGAAATTAGGGAAATTCTATAAACACATACCTAATCTGTGAAATCAATATACCTAATCCGTGAAATCAATATCTGTAATCTGACCATGACGAAGTTTACAGAAGAGACTAAAGAACTGCCGAAGTCTGAAAACCGTTCTATCATCACGAGTCATATCCATGACATGAATTTAAAATCAAAAATCTAAAGTTCTCTCCGATGAGTTCCTTTCTTAGATGCTCGCACGCCTCGCCTGGACGGTGAGATGATCCGTACGAAAATAATAGAAAATGACGGTAATGCAGACGTACCTCCTCACAAATTTACTGCAATTATTCCATCAAATCTTTATTGACAAACCTTGTTGCTTTTGACTTTAAAACAAAAACAACTCAGATTATGCAGCGCTTGTTGCATTATTTGTCGTGCTACAAATTGAAACAGACTGCATTGACAAGACATGTAGAAGAAAGAGTCTTTAGTTCGTGTAGATCAATTTAGCTGTGAATATTACTTTTCTGCGGCGATCATTACGAATATTAGAATTTTGACAATAGTTATCAATAATCCCGTACAATCAAAATAAGAGTAATGGATTATGGAAAAACAGTCTCAGGTTTTAAATTCAAGTTGCATTCCACAGGACCAGTCCGGGGCCTGGAATGCCATTCCAAGACAAGAGATGGCGGCCACTGCAGCCGCGTAGAGACCTTGACCTGCAGCAGCTGCGGTAGTTGAGTAGCGCTAAGTGCAGTAATTGTAGCAGTTGCGGCGCGATCAGGAGCGAAAATTGCTGAATAAATCATCATCGTCCGTTGAAAGCTACTGGCAAATTATCAGGGTTACTTTGTAACTAGAAATTTGTGATAGATGCATCCCCAGCTATGAAATCAGCTGTGGTGTGGACGAGATCGACTCATAAGATTAATTTTAACGGGACCATAGGGTGGATTTTTGCTCAAATATTTGAAATGATCTTTTTGTCGCAAAGTGATCGGTGGCACATACTTTATAGCATCAAAGTTTGAAAAGCGCACCTGCAGAATTGACCGCACTATGAGCGAAGAGAGAGAAAAAATATCATTTGATCAAGTTACATAGAATTGGCCTGCAAATGAACGATACATTATTGTATCATAAATTAAATTCAAAATTGCTGCACTAAACACAGGTTCATGAATTGGGGAGACGATGGGGAAAGGGGGAGGGGGGGGGATAAATACGCCGCCTCCAAGCAGCTCAGTCTGTGATCCCGTTCCAAACTCCCCCTTCCCCCCATCCTCCAACAACTCATGCGCACATCAGGTGCAGTGTTGCAGTCACAGCACTTAGTGAGCATCATATTAAATTGATTTTAAAATATATGAGGTGTATTTTCTGAACGTAGTTGGTATAGAACTCCATAAAAATGAATCATTTTTGCATCTCCTGAAAATGTTTTGATATACTTGAGGGATTCCATCTTTTCGAGTTTTTGACCGCCAGTAAGAAACCTTTGCTCGCTCATTCGAAACGGAATTGTATTGCAAAAAACTAGTTAGTTCTTTTCTAATTTTGAAATCTCGCCGAATGATTCATAGAAATGTGTGAATAAAATAACTAATTTTGAATTGTTTGCATAAAAATTTTAGGTTCCATGTATTCATAATCCTGTGGCTTTGTTTGATGCCTTGCATCAAAATGCATCGATTACAACCAACTCTATCGTTCTAAGGGAAAAAAATTTGGCCCAAGAAACTT
Source organism: Orchestia grillus (assembly GCA_014899125.1). NCBI lineage: Eukaryota > Metazoa > Arthropoda > Malacostraca > Amphipoda > Talitridae > Orchestia > Orchestia grillus. Next base: position 30,172 of record VOMN01129683.1, on the reverse strand, counting down.
TTTAAAAATTCTTCAAAATATGCGTTTTTTACTAATAACACATTTTCCCTGGAGAAATCGGAAAAGTTAAACCAGCAAAATGTGTTCTTTTCAATGAGTTACACATGTGTACCGAGTTTGGAAGTGATCCGTACGTCCCATTAAAAAAAAGATTCTCAACTCCAACGGTTTCATAACGTGAGAGAAGGTTCACCCAATCCCAGCACAGTTTATCTGGTACACCCAATGCAAATATGAATGACGAAGAGTGAGGGTTTGTAGCCAAAATGGTATCGAGGGATTTGCAGTTATGTTACGCACATACATTCACGCAGAGTATAGCGTTGTCGAAATGCGTGGAAGGAAACGGGGAGATGGTACAGCTGCAGAACAAAAGGTAGAGTCCGAAAAGAAATTGTGAGTTTACTGCTACTATGATTACAGTAACGTACAGTACTTAGGAATGCTATTACTTCAAAATTTGCCAGCCATACTGCGTGTCGCATATAGAAGTAATATATTCAATTTAGATAATGCTCGCTGTGCCAATTGTCTGTTTAATTTAAGGAAAGTCACCTTCCGTCAGTCGAATGCTCATTAAAAACTTGAAGGCTTAGAGATGCTCGTGCAGTAAAAGCATTTTAATTTTTTGAAACTTACGACTAAACAAAAATGCATTAAGTTGTAGTTGTAGTACTTGCGCTTCAGAAACTCTGACTATCTCGCACCGGAAGAATAGCGACCATTCAGTATGGACGAAGGAGAACGAAGAATCTAAGCACAAGGTGCGTTCCCACACAAGATCCCCTGCGCATAGAAACATCAAGCTAAGAAGGAATAGGAAAAAAAGACAAATAAGAAATAGCGAAGAAGGAATGAAAACGGAAAGAAGCAAAGTGGGCACGAAAGATAGAAGTCCTGAAGGTCTATCTAAAACTGAGGTAGCCTAACAGCGCTCCCCTGGGGGCGCTAGTCCCTACAGCATACGGTAGACTAACCTAACTAACCTACCTCTATTGCCTATGGTTATCCTATGCCCCCTGGGGGGAAAAATGCATTAAAAGAATTTAATACAGTACATCCAATCTGAACATTTTGGAGACCAGCGTCATCCGTAAGTTAATTCGGAAAAAATGAGAACAAAATATTTAGCGGATAGAAAATGACAGCACTAAAAATTTCATGTATGAAGGTACAATAAAACTAGATCATTTGTATTTGTATTTGAATTATTATTACTGTGTATTAGTATTTCTTTGGTTAAATAAAATGATTTTAAAAACTTCAAACCTAAATCATTAGGGGAAGTGCGTACTGTAAAAAACAAGTTTAATTTATGTCGAAGAGATTGAGGCCGGCGTGAAAAAAGTGAACAAGAGTAATTGAAGCAACTGTGAGGCACATGTGAGCGGTAATTGAATTTCTTTTTCCTCAAAGCGGTAACAATTCTTTATTACACCTCGACTACCCTCTTCATGCGACTCTTTAACATTTGTTCTTTCGTCAAGTAGTAACATTTCTTTTGCACATTCTTCCATTCCTCCAGACAGACACAAACTCTTTTGACCTTGTGCATTAGAGGGATAGACAATATAGAGTCGTAACTCTCTTCTACGTTACAAACTTTTTTGACCTTGTGCATTAGTGGGATAGACAATATAGAGTAGTAACTCTCTTCTACGTTAAATGATATGCGTTTTACTGAACGCAGATCATCTACGAGTAGAAGTCGCTCCACAGATGAGGATAGCGTTTAAGGAAGCCTATATGTTTCACATTGGAATAACCTCTGTATTTCAGCTCAATTTGATGTTAAAATTCATCAACCAGAGTAACATTGTATAACTGCGAGAAAAGTAATTATCTTTTAGAGCTATGTCAGGTCTAATCTCTATGGTTTTCTTCCTCTTTTTATTTGGATACAATGAGCAAAATTAAGAACTTTTTTATTTACATAAATGCGTGCGATGAGCTCTGTAGACGGTAACTTTCTTCTTACACGGTCATTGATTAAGTAAGTACACCTGCCGCCATTCTCGTCCCAGCAGCAGGTGGTGAGCGTGAGCTAGGATCGCAGCGAATGTTGTGAAACCGCCCCGAGTTATGGAAAATTTGTAGAAGTAGGAAAAGATATTTCATCTATTCTCAAAAGAAGAAAAGAAGTAAAGGCTTGTTTGTTTCTCCTAAAGCAGACGTATCGGTTCTGATAAGTTAACTGAATGTCATGTCCCAGTGTAACTCTTTCGCTGCCCTATCGATAAGTGTATAAAAAAACTTCTGAAAATATTTGGAATTGAAAAATTACAGATGATTATAGGTGCTCCGGTGAAAAAATTATAAGGGGCAGATAAAAATGAAGGCTTATTACGACGCTCAAAATTCGAATCCAACTAATAAGAAATACAGTTGTTAAGCTGTATATGCATATTTTGAGCATAAAAAAATACAGAAAACGGATCAGTAAAAGAATTCGCTAACATTACAATCTGTCCCTGTATTTTAACGGAATAGACTCAGGTTCAGCCTGGCAGGCAATATGTTCACAGCGCTGACTTTTTAAAAGCAACGCCCCAGCCATTTTCAATTTTCAGCGTTCCTTGAATTTGCTTCGGTTCCAATTTAGAACATCGACGTCGACAAAAAGGGTCCACACTTGGCTCATACGCGACGACATCGGCGGATGTGTTCCTTAGTAAAACACGACTTAGAAAATCAGATGCAAATATTTGTGCTTTAAATGCACTAAGTCGTAAATTACAACGCAACACGCGGCTAGGGACTCGTGAGACTCTGAAGCTGATCTGAAATCATACGTTAAACCGTACGTCGTAAGTGATTCAAAGGTATGTTATAGCATCTTCGTAAGTATATAATATGAGACGGGTTCTATAGATATCAGGATTAACTCTTCTTGAAGTGATAGATTAGGTGAAAATAGAGCCGACAGCTTACCTTTGATTGGAATTGTGGCAATCATAATCGAAGTGTACCTTTGCTATATTTATAAGAAATGCTCGATGCCTGGTTAAGAAAAAAGAAATGAATTTAATTCACGCACCTGGATTTCATTACGACACTAAGTGGTACTCAGAAAATTAGATAAAAGTTGTTATCGCTTTGGTCTAAGCAACATTAAACTATCATTGAAATACTGGATAATGCTCAATTGCTCTTAAGTTCTATTCCCGAATTTTTTTTGAGAGAAAGTGAGGTTTTAAGGTCAAAGTAGGTAACATTGCAGCCTGTAACCTGCACTCCTATAGTAATTTAATAAGTTTGTTTGATGATACACATAATTACCCGGTCAACTATTGCGGAAATAAGATGCAAGTGCGTTTACAATGCAAGACTCAAAATTACACGAGCATTTAATTCATTTTGTGAACATTTCACCATGGATTGTCTGTAAACGTATCAGATAATCATGCAAGTGCGAGAAAAAATTTCAAATGATCGACTTGGATACAGAACATCGTTTAAGTACAACAGATGAGGAGTTTAACGTTTGAAATTCTTGCATCAGATCATATTGACTTGAAGGTTTTGAATAACCTCGAAATTTCCCTTCAACTTCACGTGAATGCAAAGTACCGCAATCAGAAATTGATATCATTAACCACTCTAAAGGACAGTGCAAGTTAACAACTGATTTCTGATAACAAATGTTGAAAGCTGCGCCTACGCAGGCCAAATTCGAGGGTAAGGAGTTTGTGAACAATTTAAGAAGGATTGTGTTCAATAAAGAGTCATTCAAATTTCATGATCAGAGGGTAAACTCGGATTCTATTCGAACGCACATAATAAAGTTAGTTTCGTGTCGCAGTATTTATGGATTCAAAAGTAAAAATAGGTGAGATGAATAATCAAATAACATGTTTTGTTGATGAAACCCTTAAGAATTTACTCCAAAACTTTCAGGAATGAAGTTTGCTCTTTGAAGACCGAGAAAAACTTATACGAGAACATGAGCGATGCAGTGTGTGGAGTCCTTGTGATAGTAAGGACGTAATGGGAAAACAAAAATATTATGTTGAGAGATCAGGTTCAAATTCTCTCTCCAAAATTGGAATGGTGAAAGTATTTCAATGCATCTACTAGCATTCTGATACTCAATTCAGGCGTCCCAACTCGGATTCGGAGTGATATATGTTAAATTTTTTACGTGACCCACGATCATTCAGTCACGCATAATTTTCGCCTCTGCGTCCAGCCATGCCAGTTAAATTAATTTCTATCATAATAGCTTTAGAGCCAATGCGACAAATATTGCACGGGAATCTTGCTGCGAAGAACTAGCCAATCCGTTCGTTAAAAATCATTAAAACTGTTCGTTAAAATATCAGCTTTACGCTATCCAACTTTGCGGTCCGACGCTTCAAAAATTTCTCAAGTCGAATAGCATGATCTTTCTGTTTAAAATTCTAGCATCCTGAGTGCAAGCAATTTTGTCAACAGTTTATTATTCGGACTCGAGTAGCGTTGTTTCCGAAGGCGTCAGTAAAACAACAGGTGCGTAGTTTGGACAAAAGGCCATCAGTGATAATTGAAGTGGCAATAATCGTGCGACCAGACCACAAAGGAAGTGGGTTGGCAGTGGCCAGGGCTGCCGCATTGCGCTGACCAGTCAGTCATGGCCACGAAGATAAAAAAAGGTAGATGCATTCCCTCTTCATTGCTTTGTTAGGAGGAAAGTGCAAATGACAACATCAATATGAGATGGCCTTGATTGATGAAATTCGGTCTCCGCTTTCGTATAATGAGATATGACTTAAAATAAAAACGGGCTGTTGTTATGAAAGCGGCACACTGATATATATATATATCTATCAGAGAGTGTATCATCGCCCCGGATTAATTCAACTTTGAAGTGATGAATATCAATTTAACTTTACGATGGTAGAGAGTTACACTCAATTAGTTCCTGCCAATTAATCGATCTGTAAAAAATCAGGAAAAAAAATGCGGCTGCAAAGGACCTCACAGAAAAGGCGATAGCTACAAGAGAATCAATGAATATTACACCGAAATAATCCGCCTGTGCCCGGCAACTGTCAAAACAACACCAGAAAAACTTGGTGCATGGTTTAGTGAGGTAGTATACATGTCAAGTCGGGCAACATGCGCATTTAGTGTGACAGCAGGTACTATACGGCAAGTGTGGCGGTAAGTACGACATGCCAAGTGTGGCAGCATCTCTACCAAGAGCAGTATGCTAAGTGTGGCAGTATGCCAAGTGTGGCAGTATGCCAAGTGTGGCAGTATGCCAAGTATGGCAGCATATCTAACAAGGGCAGTATGCCAAGTGGGGCAGAATATCTACCAAGAGCAGTATGCTAAGTGTGGCAGTATGCCAAGAGTGGCAGAATATCTACCAAGAGCAGTATGCCAAGAGTGGCAGAATATCTAGCAAGAGTAGTATGCCAAGTGTGGCAGAGTATCTACCAACAGCAGTATGCCAAGTGTGGCAGAATATCTAGCAAGAGTAGTATGCCAAGTGTGGCAGAATATCTACCAACAGCAGTATGCCAAGTGTGGCAGAATATCTTCCAAGAGCAGTATGCCAAGTGTGGCAGAGTATCTACCAAGAGCAGTATGCCAAGTGTGGCAGTATGCCAAGTGTGGCAGAATATCTACCAAGAGCAGTATGCCAAGTGTGGCAGAATATCTACCAAGAACAGTATGCATTACGCTATCCATCATGTCTTGCCTACTAGTTTGCACGACTCGTGTAGCAGTAAAGAGGATTAACATCGCAGTAAACATTACTAGCGTCGTATTAGGTATAATTAGTGTTCCAATAAGCATCACTAGCATCGTAGCAAGCAGGACTGGTGTGACACTAGGTACATGGCCATTTTAACACCTGGAAACAATGCGATCACAGCGATGCAATTCACCAACACGGCGCTCTGAGGATCACGTTATGTAGAACAGATGAATGTTGAACAATACATCTTTCCAAATGATGTTTGAGATGTCATCATTACATTACAGACGCGCTTTAAATAGTTTCCAGAGGCATCATTGCGCGAGTGGATGACTGATCAAAGCATGGAAACAACAGTAGATGAAATACTGACCCAATCTCCAAAGACTTTGCAATTTATCATAAGAAACTTTCCATAAGGATGGTTGGAGTGGCCACACTCAGTTTCATAGCGTTCGATTCTATAGACGGGAACACTGTAGAGACTTCACATCGTCGAATCGAGAATGAACTCATGACGACGTTCCAAAATTGATAGCAAAAAACTACACAAAAGTGTACAAGAATAGGAGTGTTTCGTTGTTTGAAAATGCTTAGTAAGCTATTTTCCCCGAAATTAACGGCAAGCATATTTTAAAGTATAATTCAGAAAATCAACAGGGACGACTTTAAAGTTTGAAAGACTGACAATACGAATACCCAATGAATTCATGTACCGCTTTGTGCCAGCTTCTGAAGATGTTAAAATAGTTATAACAGCGTAGCTATGGCGCCTTAAGATCATGGTTTACTGCAGGTAATCAAGAGAGATATTTGATATTTTATGAAATTCTTAAACGGCAATGTTTGGGCATCGCGTACCCAGTGAAGGCAGATGTGCAACTAGCTATGAAAACTTAAGTAATATGTTGGAATAAATCATCATAATGAATTATATAGTCATGATGGTTATAATCTCGAAAATTAAAGGCAAACAACAGTTGAAAGCCGTGAACGGCTGCTGCCGTGATCGAAAGCCATAACTGTTAAGAAGACACAGGGGTCCAATAAAATGCACTCACTCTATGTACCTAGATATTTTTGAGACCAAATTTGCGTGCACGTAAATTGCCTACAAGTACCCTCTACCCATAGCAGTTTAATAGTAACGTTACACTTCTGCATGAGAATAGTGAGTTCGCTTTTTTTGTTTCGAAATTATTGGCTTATAAACAATGAGTACATTTTTTGATCCCCGTCTGAACCCTGAAGTAGATGGTAACTAAAGGCGATAAAGATACAGTAAAATAGAAGTACTCACCCCGTTAGAACGACACAGGATCACAAATAGACGTTTGCCTTTAATTCTATTTGATGCAAAACACACTTTACAATTATCAAGATTTACTAATGCTAGCTCTTCAGAGTAATTCTCCTTCGATGGGGAAACGACCCCAAATAACTAAAGCATAAAATTTCAGGAAATGCTTCGTAGGCAACGACAAGAGTATATCTGAAATGAAACATACAAGCATTGATGATCGCACATATAATAAAATGAAATGATGGCAGCACATTTACTAAAATTGTCATATTATCCAACTTGAACTGCTGAATGCTGTACCACTGAACACTCGTCCATACATAATTAACAGTTAGTCAGCTTAGAGGCTAAGGCCGCATCCTTTAATCAAAATTCGTGGAAGCACTTGGAGTCTCCCTAAAATGACCACATGCTACTAACTTAGAACTGATGTGGGCTCCATAGCGTACTGGTTAGCGTGATGACCTCGGAGCCACGACGTTTAGGGTTCGATCCCGGCTCAGACAAGGTATTTTACGTAACCAGGGAGTACATCCCTTGGGATAGAAAGCTTAAACCACACATTTTTCACATCCGTCACAACGCCAGTACCTGTAAGTCACAGAAAACCCAACGGTAAAACACGTTGGAATGAATAAAGGTTCTATCAGCAGAAATGAGAGCAGTACTGCGATCTGTTTACGACCAGCTCTCGTAAAAGCTGTCAGAGAAAAACGACTTCGGATCTTTTGCTAGAGAACTAAGGAAGGCGGTTTGGAATTCTTGAATTATTCCTGAGCGACAGAAAAGTTGTCAAGCTCTCAAGATTTTTTTGGGAGCCCTCTGACCTCCGGACCTGTCTTCAGTCTTCACGCATTAGCCTTTGACGTTCTGAGAGCACCATTGCGGTAATAAAATGGTTGAAATACGTGCAAGGCATTAAATTGGAAAAAAATTCTACTTACAGCACAAGTTCCACTGAAAATTTGTGAGTGAAACATAGATCGTAGGGGAATCGGTATACAAATTCGATTTTATAATACCTATCGGCGAAAATTTTTTTTTAACAAAACAAAGTTGCCCATGGAGGTAATGATTAAAAGACGGTTTTAAAAATTTGCATTTTTGGTTTACTTCTGAGTGCCAAAGAAAGAATAGGTGCATTTGCAGACGGTAAAAAACTTTCATCATGATTGCAAGTTACGAGAGTTCTAATTAAATATTGCATCAAGTCACTGCAAAATGTAGAGGAAGTCTCCCCAGCATGATAATAAAAAGGTCAAATTTCTGCTTATAAACTGGAGGGAAAATTTACAAGTTTCATTGCAAGAGAGCTGTCAAGATCCTGAACAATTGTGAGGAATTATCTAAAGGACACTGAATCATATAGCGCCAAAAAATATTCAGGCCGTCGGCTTAACATTACAGATTCAGTCTGACGTCAATATTTTCGAGAAGCGTTCCGGACCTGCTCAAGAGATTTCAACAATCTCAGAATTTACATGTCTCTAAAAGAAGAGTTCGTTAACTTCTCCATGATTTGCCAAATTTCGTGAATCTAAAGAGGAAGATGACCCCTGCTTTGACTGTTAAACCCAAGAAGACGCATGCAGATTGGGTAAAGAAGAAAGTAACATGGACAAAGAAGAAATGAGAAACCGTGGTGTTGCTTTCTCAGGAATAAAAGTTAAGTTAATTGGGATGAGCCCGGTGGTTTCCAGTGTTATAGGCCTAATTCAAAAAAGAAGCAGCGGCACTTTTCGAGAAGACAATTTGGAGGAGCATGTTATGATTTGGGGAGCTTTTTCTGTGCCTAGATAGGATGACTTAGAAGTGATGGAAGGGTAACAAAACTCTGCTCGGTATGTCTACGTGTTGGAAGAAAGCCTTGTCTCATTTATGAATCATGCAGACAACAATAATACCATTTTTCATGCGTACAACGCAGCCATACACAGCCGTAAGCTAACGAAAGACTGGTTAAGCATAACAATGAACATTGAAGCTTTGCACTGGCCTGCTAAGTTTCCCAACTTAAGCCCAATGGAAAACTGGTGGGGAATTTCGTCATGAAAAATGTACAACAATAGACGTCAATTGTGAGATAGAGAAACGTGAAGTCTGAAAAGTTTTAGAATGAAATTCCTGATAAAACTTAAAAATTTCATTGGCCCAATGCAAAGCAGGTGTGCTAAAATATTTCAACTGATAGGGAATAAATGTCAGTACCAAAATTGTTACCATTTTACTGTTGAATAGAAATTTTCAAAACTATTATAATTATTTCCACTCTCGAAAACGTAGTTTCATTACGAATTATTTTTATGTCAACGTATAATAAAATCGAATATGTGTGCTAATTCCGTAAGATCCACGTTCTGCACACAAATTTTCAGAGGAATTTGCGCAGTAGTAAGAAAATTTCGAAAAATTTAATGGGGTGCTTTATACTGATTTCCACCACTCTACGTGTAAACTTATTTAATTATTCCAATAACATGTTTCACGTAATACTTAAAGTAAAATTATTTTCATACCTAATTTAAAAGTTACTGCCGCTCAGTGTTGGCAGAACACCTATGCTGGATAGCAGAACACCACTCGCTCCTAAATAAGCATTAAATTAGAAACCTCACCAACGTGAAAATCAATAGATAGACTCAGTAACGTTTTCAGCCACATCAATTCTCGATAGTTTATGTATATGTCTCTACAAGATTCATTGAAATTGAAATTAGCAGAACCCGAGAAAATTTAGATGAGAAGTGGTCCTCTCAAGTGTTGGACAGAGGTTACAGGTTCAGGGCAGAGATAGCCGGGTCTTGGACGCAATTTTCTTCTTGATGATGCGAGGAGTCTGAACTCTATTAGGGAAACTAAAAATGTGCCTTAATGACTGGCTTTTTATAGCAAAACATGCAACCCGTATACAGGATACTTCGCTCGAGACCTGAAATTACACTTGAAAAGTGGCGAAGCGTGACGGAACGGTAGGGAGGTACAAAGGTATTAATATATAGATAGATAGTTCAGCAAATTTAAATGAAACTGTAGATTCATTTCCAAACTCACATTTCGACAAATAAGAACGTAGGCCAACGTAGCTTTCAAGCAACTTTGGCTCGTATCCTTCAACTATGAGAGCCATGTAGGTCTTGCGCTTTTATATGGGATTCATGCGCTGGAATGCATGCTGCAGCTTTCTTCTTGATCAGGAGAGAACAGTTATTGAAGGAGGAGTCTGCATAAGTACCAGTTGCAGCATAAGGAGAAGCACAAAGCACCTTTTCCCTTTGTATGGGCAAGGTTCTTTAGCTGTTCGTGCACTCCCATAACGGAGTACACGTGATGATCATACTGAAGAAGGACGTCATACTGAAGTTACACCACGTATTAGAGTATCCCAATTCATGTTCCATTCATATTCCGAACATTCAATTTACCATGTACAGAAAATACAAAGACTGAGTTGAAATTAACGCGTGTTTAAGAAATTCACATGAAGAGCCTAATAATGAGGCTTCGTTTTAATTTTCTCCAAAATAGCTTGTATGGGGAAAATTTTTCGTTCTGAACCTTCTCGTAAAATTAGATAATACTAGACCAGCCGTGACCCGTTGGGTCAAATAAAATTAATCAAAATCAAACTGTATCCAGAAACATATCCAATGCAGTTAAGTCGGTATCCACAATACAGGATTAAACGAAGAGTATAAATTTCGAATATCTCAGATCCGATAGACAAACGTGTGCACGGTTTCAAGCAAGCAAACAAGCAAAACGACCAGAGTTTTAGTATTATACTAAACTGGATAGATAACATTGTTTGCAAATTACGGAATTTTTAGGTAAATTTCACTGCTGAAGTAATTCCTGCTGCTCTACAATCGTTACCAGGTGAAGACAAAACCCTTAATTAGACAATATTTAGCCCTGGGGTCCCACGTCCAGACAATGCCTATTGGGAGGCCTACTCCACCTCTGATCATCAAGTGAAATGAGAAGTTCTTGAAATAAGATTCTGCATGTAAGCAAGATCACATGAATTTGTGTGGAGGTTCAAAAAAATAAATTCAAAGGAAAATCGACATTTTCATAGGGCTTTCTAAATTTTGCGAATTTAAGGAAGCATTGCAAAAGTCATTAAAACAGGTTTTCTCCTTCCTCTTTGCGATTGTTTGAATGCTAATCAACCAGACCAGCTCAAAAACATACGGCACATAACTAAGTACACTTTAACATTAATATAATTTTCTGTAGGTTACGGCGTATGCCTCTTAATTCAATGTGAACTTAATTTAATTCAATGTGATATCATCAAGGCAAAGAAATATTGATACACATTCGCCATGAGGATCCAAGTCACATCGAAGGATTGCATACGTGCTAAATACCTACAAAGCGCGCTTGCTTTTGAGTTATGAAAATTATTTTCGCAATTCCTCACTGAATAGAGTCACTTTAGGGCAAGTATTATGTGTAGATTAACGACTAACTTTAATATTTATTATCATGTTGGACGGAAGGTGAGGGTTGAGAATTCAACTTCGCCGCTGACGCGGGGGCCGATTACTATGGCGTAACTCTTTTAAAATAATGCGACTTGGGAATAAAAACTGACGCTAGAATATAAGCGATTAACCCTGCATAGAAATATTTCAAGCATTCAAGTCACCTCATAAAATGACTTAGCGTAACTAATCTTTAATCACGTCATCACTGTGAACGAATAGCGAAGACCTTCGTCTTTGCGACTCTCATTTTCTCCGTCTTGACATCGCTAGACGAGCCTCCACTGGCGCACCAAGCGCGACGCAGTTCAGCAAGTTCACCTAAGCGGCCTGCGACTCCTGACCCGCTTCAGACTTTACGTCAGCATCGCGCAGGCAGGCTGTATTTAGCAGCCGAATGACTCAAAACTGGTCAGAAACACTTTAGTAATTAACTTCGATTTGTGCTCAACCTTTGGTCTTGAACATTGAGGGTTCTGAAAATTCAATGAGTTAAGTGACGAGAGAGAAAACTAAAAAAGACTGAAATGATCAGTGGATCTCTTGTCTTTAAATCATTCTTTTATTTGTCACAAGTCGGCTTGGACTCATGGCCTATTCAAACTCGTGTCCGTTCCCAAATATTTGAAATTCATCAGCTTGAATTATAATGACTGTAAACTGCGTATGAATGAAGAGTTGTAAGAGCCATAGTTCGTGTTACTTACAGTGAGGCGAAGTACGTGCACCTCTGGTTTGTGCAACATGAGCAAAAAAAAATACATTTCATGTGACAAGCAAAACGTATACAAGAGGCGTGTATTTTTTTATAATTCGATCGCTGTAGTAGTTTACAATGGTTGACAGGACTGAACCGAGCAGCCACGCGCTTTTCTGAGTCGCAGCACCGAAAATAAATCTCGTGCTGTGATAAATTTGCAACTGAACTTACAAAAGATTCAAACAAAGTTAAACTTCTAATTTATGGGAAATTCAAAATGCGAACGCAAAAAATGGGAATATTCCCAAGTAACATTGTTCAGCAAGTCATAGTTTCCTAGCAAGTCATAGAACGTAATATCGCCTGAGCGTAGTATTCTTTCGTGACGACTAATTCCCAAAGAGGCTTTCGAGCTGCCCCCGGGCACGCTAGACTGTTGCATCAACGCAATGCATAGACATCCGATGGCGTCGAGGCTATTCTTGGAGGTTCGTAAGTGGTTTAGGCAATTCCAGTCAGTTTGAAAGCTTTTCTCATTTGTCAAGTCACTTCAAAAGAACATACACAGATGTTCAGTATTGGGGAAGAAATATCTGTTAGTTTTTACTTGTGAAGTAAGTGCGTCTGATATAATTAGCGTTACTGAGATATTTGAGAAAACTCAGCATCTGCGACACCATGCATTTCGATCTCAAATCATGAATTCTACGTTTTAATTCGTTTACAAACGACTGAAGCCGAACTTTTCCTTCTTTAATACGTCCCATTGAAGTTCGTGAACGTAGGCTCAGACACTTTGTCAACTTTCTGTCCATTACTGCGAATTTTTCTAGATTTTTGTCTTCGACTTCAATCAGCGAATGCAGAATATTTTGATTTAGTTAAAAATTCATTTTTACCTTCTGTGAACAGTTCAGCAAGAATTATTACAGGGGAACAAAAATGAGCACAAAACAAATAAATGCGCTGAATATTAAAATATCTCCAAAGAGGTACTTCTATCATATGGTTCCGTCATTCACATACATAAAATATAAACGCCCAGTGTTATTCATATGCGTTAAAAGATTGCAACCGAAGGTTATATGTTGCCTGTAAACATAGTGAAAATAAACAAATGGGACGTATCAAGCATCAATTTGAATATATACTCAATTAATAGTCCCGACCCAACTAATGGGTATCGAATTTGTTTACCCCGTCAGAGATATTTTTAGCGATTCGTAGTGGCGCATTACAGGCGTTATAGGGTTGACCTGATGCAACGTCCGCCATTAGCGAAGACGTTCCCCCGTAGTTCGGTTCTGCTTTCGGAAAAGTCTTCTCATTATTATGTGGTACGTTCCTTCATATTTTGCAACAAACGTCCGCGTAGATTTAGGAAACAACTGTGGATTGGTTTATTTATTTATTGACTTGCCGTGGTCACTCGAGTAACTTTGGTCTGCGATTTGATCGACATTAGCTAATTCGTTCTGCTGACGTTAGACGTATTTCCGTCTGTGATAGTTTCATCTTTTAACAAATGGTCGATTTGTTACATTTTACCGAAGCATGAATAACCGAAAAAATGAAGAAGTAGACCTACGGCCATTGTGTTTACGAAATATTTTCTGCATTATTTGTAGTGTTCTTTCTTCAGTTTTCTGTTTGTTGTTAGTTTTTCCGTTTTTCAGTTAAGTGAACTGTTACTATTTAGATTAACCCCTTTAGTCAGCTGATTTCATTTATTCGTTCCATTAACTTCTTGGGCTAACAAATTAGGAAGGTCATGCGCTCGTTCATCTAAGAACATGAAATATTGGAACATGACCCTTCGGCAAATACAAAAGATTGCGAATCGACCAAATTTATATTCTTGCTTGGCCTCGGGGCTCATTCGATCGATTGCTTCCGTCTGAAATCATGACTGAATATTTTCTCATGCTAATCACCAATGAGGCTACTCGTATTACACAAAAAATTATGGTTTCAATACGAAATCACGAGAAGCAAAATTTTTGGCGAAGTTATCCAGGTTGATAAATTGTCTGAGGCAGCAAACCAGCATCTTGGGACTCATTTAAAAAATTATCCTGTTTTTTTTGGCTAGATATTGGTAAGCATAGTTTTATGAACAGTTTGCTGTATTTATGGTAGTTTTATCACTGAAGAATTTGCGACAGAGACAAAAGTCTTGATTTTTTTTATTTTCGACAGCTCTTTTAACACTTTGACAACGATTCGTCACAGGAAAAATAACATACCGACAAATATCTGTACTGTGAATTTAGAAATGAAGGACTTTGGTTCTACAAGTTTGGGTACTTTATTAATTTTCTTTCTAATCAGAACTAGCTGATTCAATTGATGAACAGAAATTTGACGAAAACTGGAAAATTTGTATTTATACATGATAGTGCTTTGGTTACATTAGGTTAGGTTAGGTGGTCGCGTGTACCATATATGACCCACTCCGGAGGCAAAGTGTTAAGATTTCTTGGTCTCTCTTTGGCGGTAGTCATTTCTGATGCAGTCATGCTTGAACTACTTTGACCTTCATTTACTGAGAAGAGTACGAAAAAAACGCATAAAAATCGAAAGCTCTTCCAATTTAGAAGATGAAATGCTTTACTCGTTAAATATTCGCTGTAGCCGCCAAGTCGAACAAAATTCCTGTGAGAATAATATATATATACATACACACATAAATACATATTAAAAGTAAACAATCGTCTTGAATAAAATTCTTCTTTAAATATTTTAGTTCCATGTCGAACTTCTTTTGAATAAAATCAGGCTGAAAAACATGAATGCATAATCAAGTTTTGAATGCATTCGTAAACTTACCAAATACTTCTCGGATTTATTAAGCCATAATTTATAGAAGTTGAATTTTGTTCCGCGTTTCAATCATCAGAGTTGAAATGCAGGAGCGACGGTAGTTTTCAATTGAAAGTTCACCAAAGTTTGTTTAAGTTACCTGTTGCACTGGTACATAGTAAGATGAAAAACTTAGAAAATTTATCTAAGAATGATACGAACAGTCATTCGACCTTTCGACCTTGTCATCAACAATTTTTGCACTGCATTTGCACAATTGTTAAACGACGTAAGCACAAGAAAATGAATGTTCTCTTTTAGAGTTGAAGTTACAGAGAAGTACACTAACTCGAAGAAGCAGTGATCATGATGATTGAATTGGTCCAATTAATAGTGCAGCGCCCCAACACGATTGATCTGATTTTTGATAGAAAAATTTTGTGCACTTGTATGAAATAAGTGTCTCTTAGCTGGTCTAAAATAAATTGCAGTAATTTTCAAACGTACGGCAAAGTATCAAAACTTATTCTATTCATCACACAATAACGACATAGCAAGTCATTATTCTTCTCTAAAAGGGTTCGTTTACTAACTTGAAACACATAACCTATACTAACATAGAATGTAATCCCTATGAATATCTGACGTTTAAAGAAAAATTCATGGCTATAAATTTTTGCGGAACATTAATACTATATGAAATTACCCAAGTTCTACATGTATGATCCACATAATGTTAATTCGGTGCCAAGAGAAGCAACAAGAATAATTCGTTAGAGAAGAACGAATCCTGGCAAGTTGAATCGGAATCGGCTACCACGGATCGGCACGATGCTCTCACGACGAGCGCCACTCGCTGACTGAGGTAGGTCACATCACCGAATGTATAAGGTCACTCGGGTTATGAAGGATCGACCACCGACGCCCTAACGACAGACGCCACTATAATCTCCTGACAAATACACGTGTTTACCCAGACTTCGGCATACTTTCAGCTAGGTTGTTGCAGAATAATGGTATCATACATTCGTTTGTTTTCCATAGTAAAGCTGGATTTTCAGATTGAATTGAGCCATTAGTTTCGAAGCTTATCTCCATGATTTATGCCATAAAATTTTCCACTTGGGTTGTATTAAATAGCTCTGTAGTCTACATATACAAATAAAATGCAAAAGTTCGTTCGTTTAAAATCTTGAATCTCCGGAGGTTCTTCACCGATTACTTAGAAGTTTTGGCCCTGCCTTGCATTCGAATACGCTCACGTTTTTATAAATATGCTTTAGAAAAACGCCATCAAGCCTCTGCAACGGGTACAGCTAGTTTTTAATAAATATCTATTTGAAGCACATCAATGAGCAGGATGAAATATTTTGCATATTTTATCATCAATTGCAGGTTTTACGCATAATTTTATTTCCGTGGATGAACTTTGCTCATGACAACGTCTGCATAGTTAGCGAAAAATTTCTGAGCCTATTATTTGTTTCTGTCCTGAATACGACTTGACGGCAGGCGTCAGTGTCCCGACTCGATTTTTAAATAAAAATTCGACTGTATTAAGCGTTACTAATTATTTCATTGGAATTCAAAGTGCTCTGAAAACTCGTCAATATGTGATTCAAAAATTCCCTTTATTTCGGGCCTAATTTTGCACACAAAATTCATAGGTACAAACCCATGCGAAAACTGCACACATTCGACACACAATTCAGTCTTAAATATGATAGAATCATGCCATCATACCACTTGACGCTCGCTTGGAATAGAAGTGGTATGCCATGCCAGGCATGCCACTTGGACTGCATCGAGTAGTTTCCATGGCCGACAGTTTTGCTGAAAATGAAGGCTCCTAAAATTCTGAGCTGCAAAACCCTAACTGAAATGACGAGTTTCTACGTCGATAGCAACAAGCTACGCGCCGCGGCAATGAAAGTAGACTGGATGCACCGGCAAAAAAACATTATCAAAAGGGAAATATGCAAGTTTTACGCATAGTAGTTGAAGCTCGAAATTTCTCATTCATGCAATTGAAATTTTGCGACAAAAATGTTTTTTTATTAAACTGTATACGAACGAGAAATTTGAATGACCTGATCAGTGAGCTACGTTAAACGAAAAATTTGAAATATTTATTTAGCCCTGGATGGCTTCCCAGATAGGTGTTCCGTAATTACTTGCTAGGACGCTTTTCGATAAAATTGAAGTAACCCAACCTATCCACAATTACTTTGACACCTTGAGCAGTCCAAGTTAGTAATTGCTTTGTAGAACAACAAGATAATTGACATCAGTAATTTACCTCAAGCTCTCACTTAATCCGGGACATTACGACTGATACGCTCCTCAATAAACTTCCCCCATAATTGGTCTTGTTTACCTACCACTCCTTGACGAACGGCTCGAGCTCAGTCCTGTTTGCGGTCGGCCGTAATCTTGAGCAGCGGTCCGCTAATGCGGACATGCGGGAGTGCCGCTTTAGGTGTGGGCAACATCAGACCCCTGAATCTATTTGTTCTTTACTTCCACGATCAAGAAATATTAATTTACACGGGTTAATACCTGGGGACCTAGTAAATAAATAGCGCACAAGGGTAAATATCGTACAAGTACTGGGGTGACAAAAAAGGCATCGAGAACAGTCATCGCCCGCACAAAGTGTTAGATCGGTTCCTGCAAATAACCACTCTAAAGTGGTCCACCTTTAGAGTGGGGTAAATTAGAGCAAACATCGAATAGCACGGCAAATTTTGTGTCATGAGAGCCAATTAAAGTGAATTATAAGCCTCAAATGAGAAGATACAGAGGCTGCTAGTTGGAACCGTTCTATGGTCCCACATGAGATCGACTGTGTGTTTGGTACCAACTCCAACGTAAAAAACGCATGCGAGTATTCTCTAGCGTCTCGTATGGTCTAACAACTGGTCCTTAAATCAGTGTCGCGAACAGTAACAGTATCCCTCAAGACGAGCAAAAGTTTGAAACTATTAAATGTCAAAACCGTAGGAAATAATATTTACGAAATTTGAAGTTAGAGTCACAAAGTTTTTCCTACGACTTCATTTAAAATGTGTATTTTGCATGTTTCATTATAGAACAGAATAGCATTTCAACTCTCAAATATCATGTCAAATTATGCATTTCAAATACCAAGCTCGAAATATTCAGAGTAATGAATTAGAATTATAACAAAACTGGTTTGCTGCAAATAGACGTCTGTATTTTAAAATCGTAATTTATTATCGCTAGGGATTTAAAAATTTTCTGTCCCTTCAAAATTTTGAGTTGAGAATGGAAAAGCCTTTAGCAGGCGATGATTTTTCGATGCTATGTCGGTAAGAAATCCTAATAGGCTTGTTATATGTAAAAAAAATTCTCGCTAAGAAAATAGTTGCCTCTCATATGTCTAAAAGACAAAAATATTCACTAAAACTACTGGCATCAAAATTAGTGTTGTCTATTTGTTATTGCAAGGACAGAGACAGTAAAATGATCACCCAACTTTTCCACGTTCTTTTTCTCCACCTAATGGAAAGTGATCGCAATGAAACAGTAAAGTCTGTTCAATATTTAATTCCTGGTCTTAATTTTGCTTTCACTCTCTTTCAGCAACCAGTGGCTATGTACGCGTTCTAATTATAGGCATGCTTGATTTGCTAAATTAAGAGACTGCTAGTTTTGTCAAATTCATCATTTAATCATCATTGTCACTCCGCATGTACTGTGTTACCTCATAGTAGCTTTAACCATTGCACACTGGTCTAATTTGAGTGATTCCGGGCCAACTGAAGACGTTTTTTCGTATCCGTTTTAAAAATTCATGATTTGTTTTTACTTTTCATCCTTTCAGACCGTACTCTACCAGTCTTTTTTTAGTTGACAGTTCTGGATCACAGTTCAACAGTTCTGGCTGATATTTGTGAATTATATGCTTCGTTGAAGTGAGCACAGAGCTCTGGCGATATTTTTCGTCTGTTTCTGGTCGTTTGACAGATGATGGCTCAATATCACGCGGCGCTGTAACTTTTTTCTCTGTGTGTTGTCTTCAAATCTTTCTCTCTGAAGGTCTCTTGAGGCGTTTACAGAGCCCATCGTGAGCATTTCATTACCTGAGCATTCGCTTTTGAGACGTTCTGTCTGCATGATGAGAGACGATTAGACTTCGCTCTCACACAATTAACTTCTTTTGTTTTCGGCGTTTAATCGTTTATTAACTGTGTTTAAATATATATTTACACAAAACACTGATTTAATCGGGAAAAATAAGCGAATTTTGGACTTCAGTTTCATTTATAGTTGGTTACATACGTACATCAGGATATAAAAATGGTAATTGAAGCTAAAGGAGAGTCCCCAAGGTATTAAAACCGATGGATTTAGTGAAATATATCATAAATCCCCGTGTGAATGAGCTTCATTAACATTGAGGTTCCAGTATCCGAATGCTGCTGCACGGCCAAACACTTTTGGCTATTTGTACAGAATCGTAAGTCACACTCACGGTCTAATACTCGTAGTAAGACATGGGTCTGGAATAATCTTCCTAGTGCCACAGAATGAAAACTTGGTTTTGAAAGATACTTGATACACTATCGCGTGATCAAGGATACGCTTCCTTGTTATAATGCAAAAAATCAGAGTCGTGCCGTAATTAGAGCTGGATTATTGGGTGGCAGGTGGAAGCGTCTGGACACATCGCTGGGTTCCCAACGCGACTGCATTCTCTCTGGATGAAAGAACTGAGAAGCTTTTTTTCCTGTATAAAATAACGTAACCTCCAAGATCCGTTATAGAAATACCAGCGTGCATTCGAATCGATGTGAAAAAACATTTAAGCAGCTGATAATATGAAACACAAATCAAATTAATACATGTGAAAATAATATACCCATTCATGAAAAGGGCAGCGAGATAATCTTATACATTTCGAACGCGGTAACCCACTTCCACAAGCGAGTGAATATTGTAGTGAGTCCATAAGGCATTCAATTGTGAGATTCATCATTCCTGCCTGGCGATGGTGAGATCACACCATCGTAACTTCCATTTCTTACATTCCAACACATGGTAATTATGACTGTGGTGTCCTCGTACCTTGTGGTTTAATTTTTATTGTTCCACCAAGAAACATTTGTTCTGTAAGCAGTTGATTTGCAACGATTCTCGCGGGTCTCGTCCGTACTTCGCAAAGAGTTCCTTCATAAACATTTCGCGATGAGTCCTTATCCACCGGGGACATATGACCCTCAATGAAGGGAAGCCTCACTTTACTTGGATGACTACCGAAGTAGTATTCGCTTGGCCATTGGTTTTTCATTTTCATTTATAAATGACCGCTGCGTTATCCTGTCTTACGAGCCATCAACCAACTGTCTCAAATGACTTAACAATCGACCCTAGAATTACCTAAAGATGAAGCAGTCGTAAATTTCAATAGCATATGGGACTATATTTCGATGAAATTTGGGTTGCCTTCTTACATTTCAGTGGTGATACAAGGTTATGTTTAAACTCTACGTTTAATACTGTCCACAACTGCAGCAGTCGTTCACCCATATATTCCAATATTGATTGATGGAAAAGCCGGACCACTATTGGAAGATTCGGACCACTATTGGAGGATTCGGACCACTATTGGAAGATCCGGACCGCTATTGGAAGATTCACACCACTTTTGGGAGATTCGGACCACTGTTGGAGGATTCGGACCACTATTGGAAAATTCGGACCACTATTGAAGGATTCGGACCAACGGTTTGTAGTTGTGGATAAATTTCTCAAATAATCACAAGACCTTGTATTATCAATGCTACGCAGGAAGGCAGCAATACTTCTTCGAAAAAAGTTGCGGTACTTAAACTGACGACTTTTGTTTGACCGCTCAGTTTACATAGAGGTGGGACACAAATGATTGCTCACTTTAAAATACCTTTTGTTAAGCAGACAGGCTTAAGCCTATAGCAATGTGAATTGTAGAACAAAGCTTTACCATTAAATCGCTTCATATAAATAAAATCGTAAATGATGCTTGACAAAAATATTTAACCTTTTTGGTGCAACAACATTCGTATAAAAATTATGTCATATTTTTGGTCACATCGTATCTGGTCACATCTGAAAATTACAGATGTTTCGAGAAAAACTCAACTCCTTTATGCATGAAATTAGACAGTCACTAATGAGCTATCGTATCATACAGACACCTACAGCACGCCTTGCCGAAAGTCAAAGAGGTCTCAGAATATCCTCGGAAGCGAATAATTCAGCGCCATTCTCAAGGGAAATCGTGCAACAAATGTGTACCCAAATTAATCTGTCATGCTCTAGCTTTGGTTTAGTTTTTCGTAAGCTTAAGGAATATGGCTCAATTGTTAACTTGGTCAGGTGATCCACGGAAGATTGATCCTTGGTTTCATTGACTCTTGAAGAGGAATATTGAAACTAAACCCATGATGACTCGCGAAAAGTGAGAACTGATCTAGAAGCTTTCAGGACAGAGGCGAGCGACAGAACCATCAGTAGAGAACTTAGCAGTAATAGGATCAAATATTTCACGCCCTGAAAAACTACCATGAGAGCAAAACCCACGTCTAAGCTTTGTAAAAGGACACTTGGAGGAAGGACTTGCATTTTGGAGGGCTGTTATTTAGTCTGATGCAACCAAGACTGAATTATTCGTTCGTAACTTTACTGGTCATGTGTGGAGGACCCGAGGAACAGCCCTATGAGAGGCATAATGCTATCCCAATTCTGATGCACGGAGGTGGCTTTATAATGGTCTGGGGTCGTTTCCCTTGCATGACCCTGGTGCACTTCTTATCGTTGGTGGGAAAATGGATGGGGCCGATCGAGTACCATCAAATACTGGAGAAGTGTCTCATGCTAAGTGTGCAGCGTTTCTTCCAAAAACGCAAATGGACGTTCCAGTAAAATAATGATCCTTCACACGTGTAAAATTAGCATCCAAATGGCTTATGATGAACGAAATTAATGTTGTCCCCCGTGACCAGGCCAATCCCCGGACCTTGATCCTATCGAACATCTATGGGAAACACTGAAGAAGAAGAGGGACATTGGAGAAGTCCGATACATCTCGAAGAACTCAAGTAAAAAAGGCGTTGAAGAATGGCCTCACATACCACCATGAGCTTACGAACTCTTTTTTTCATCGTATGAAAACCGTCTCCAAGCATTTCAGCTAACAAAGGTTTTGTAACTAAATATTAAACATAGAAAGCTATTTCGGTTGCCTACTTCAGTCCCGCGTCACGTGTGTTTTGTGCATATGCGAGACCATTTACTCGTGCTTGTAAAATGAGAAGTTGATTTAATATTTTTACTCCCCATTATAAAATGAACATTTTGTGTTAGTTCTACGAATGTTGGCCAGCTAGATGTTAAATAAGGAATGAAATCTCACGAGAGCGATAAATTCTGTCTTCCCACGGTATGTAGGTTATAGTTATTGCTTCTCAGTCACACATTGTTTGTTGTAGCTCACGTTTCTTCCGTCTGTCGAGCGCCAACTGCGTCAACCTATCGATAAGGTTTATTTTATTACGCTCGTGAAATTATGACTGTCACATGCCCAAGGCACGAGACGATATGGTTTATTTTATTACGCTCGTGATATTATGACTGTCACATGCCCTAGGTACTAGACGATATGGTTCATTTTATTACGCTCGTGAAATTATGACCGTCACATGCCCAAGGTGCTAGACGATGTGACCCCTTAAGTTCTGAACTAAGATTTAAGAAGGCGATCTTGGTCTCAGGCGTAAGTCCTCCATGCAAGTCTCTCGCAATTAAGCGCACGAACAAAGCCTTATTTGAGGGCACCGACTCTCCACAGCGCGGACGCTCGTCGGAAAGTCTATGTTTTGCTCGAGTGCGTGGGCAGCGTTAGAATGTGGATGAAATAAGAAAATACCAAGCAGTACGAACGATTTTTGTTTTCGACTGAATTTGAATCAACGTCCAGACCATAGCAGGGGTTTTAAGAAGATTTTTCGCTGGTATGGGATGATTTCTCTTTTGAAATCGAGTTCAATGTTCTCTAGCTTGACAGCGTCCCAACCAGCTCATGAAGTACAGGTGAACCTGTTACACTTCGGACTGCATGTATGTATCTCGGACCTAGTACTGATTTTAGCCCTCTCTGCAGGTATTTTAGGAAGTTATTACTGGTATTTCACGGTTCTATCGCTAGGGGCAGATGTTGTAACTCTCACCTACTGGTTAAAGATTCCTGAAAATCTACAGCGAACTAAAACCAACATTTGGTTCAAAGGACATAGGGCCAAGTACTGCACGTTTCCTTAGAATCGTAAATATTTGAATAAAGGAGGATTGAAAACCCGCATGAAGTGAGCGCCATGCAGATTTAGGGTGCAAAATTATTTATTCTGAAATTATGCACCATCCCATTTTACTTCTTAAAGGACACCTGTCCAGTTAGGTTCTTAAGATATTTGTCTGTTCATATTCACGGTAAGTATTTGATGAATATTTATTTTAATGTCCCTTGGTAACCAAGCAGTCGACAGAGCCATACCAGTACACATATATTGTTAGGAGAAGGATTTCATTGATTTCACCTTAATAATGAGAGTTCTCGACGGAAATAATTGTGTAATACATTTTTTTGTAAGATTTCTCCTACATGTGGCAAATTTTTTAATCTAGAATTAGAAACCTTAGGTAACTTCCCCCTGTATAATTTCTCTTCGTGAATCCACACAGGGAAACACGGCTGCTCCAAACAATTGATTCGCTGCCGAGTTTTTAGTTTTCATCGAAAAAGGCCCATCGAATTAAAAACACCAATAAAAAATATGGTTTCACACTCATTATATACATCTGCTTTTCGGTATACACTATCACTGAAAAATTCACGCTCTCACTAATTATCATCCACCTAAATATAAATTCATTCGTATCATTGCCAAGTGATAAGATATGATTTAATTTACTGTAAAAGTCCCTACTCCAGTTATATTATTTTTGTGTATTTAATCAGTACAGCCATGATACTCTGTACAGTACCACTCAAAGTTGTGTGAAGTCTATGGAAAGTCGGTCCCTGATCGAGCTAGATCTAGATCAAATTCAGTTCAATGTAAACACTAAACTCAGATGACTAATTTTTTCTTCATTTTTTTATCCCTGACGCTAAGCGAGAATTTCATCGTATATAAGTTTCATGTTACTTATATGCTGAAACTCCTAGTACATAAAGACCTGAAATTATTTTTTAAATATGAATAAAAAATAATCGCAATCTGTTCTCAGATTTTATTATATTATGACCAAAGATTTAGTGTTATACTTCTGCAGTATTATGTTTCCATATATAAACCCGCACCAATGCTGCGTGTCGGTTCTGAAACGTTACGTCGAGAAAGGAATTTTTTTTTGCAAAATAAGCGTGTGACATGGTATTCACAATATTCTTATCAAAATTATCCCTATAAAATGCCCAAATTCATGGTAAGCTGATGTGTTGGACTCAAAAGCAAGCCTACGTAATAGTGTACTACATATACTGTCGTGTGCTGTTAATTTATTTCTCCTTACTACCTTATTAATTATCACACTGTGCTCGTATCCTCTTCACTTCAGTATACCCACGTTCCTCACGATTCTTAGACTCTCTTCACCTCAAAGCCTTTATGCTTCAAATGCTACAGCTAGTGATAGTGAACTGCAGCTCACTGCCTCTACGTTTCTCAGTTTTCATTAATCGATTTCACGGCTCAAGCAAAACGGACGACTAAAGTAAAACCAAATTTTTAAATGCTCTGTGTTCACACCAAAAATTGTTACTGAAATACCTCAACCATATGCTTTAAATATCCAAAACTCCGACGGACGATATGTTCACAGCGTAAGAGGAGAAAAATGTCTTTAACTCCTACGCCCTTATAAATCAATCGCACCAGACGGTTTGACACCTGGAAAACTCAAAGAAACCTCTGAGGTAATCAGGGAGTCAACGAATATTTTAAATCGATCGCTCGTAACGAGCAGTACCGCAGGATAGGAGGCAAGCGAATGTAATTCCCGTTTTGAAACAAAGGGAACAAATAAGCTCTCCAGTAACTATCTCTCAATGAGCCTAATGTCAATCATCAGCAATGCAGGCTCTTAACCTGATAACCGACACGTACCACGAATTTAGGGGAAATTGCAGGTATCTCCCAAATTTTTCGACCTCTTTGAAGAAGTCTGCTATATAAACGACCGCACGAAAACCCACTAAAGGCTTAAATGCCAAAGTTGCAGTCAACTACCCTCGATGGATGCAAAACTGACTCACTAGTCGCATTCAGCGAGTGATGATTCACGAGCAATTCAGTGACAGGACACAAGTAACGTGAAAGGTCACTCACGAAACGTTTTAGCCCCCTTTTTCAACACAATCTACATGATTAATTTTGATATCGAAACCATGCGTTAAGCACTTTTACAGGCGACATGAAACTCTGCCTACAGTAGGACGTTTAATAAACGGAACAGAATAAGAATCCAGGCAGACCTCAACCGCCTACTCTGATGTGCCGAAACCTAGCAAATAAGCTTTAACCTAGACAAATACTAGTGATAAATTTTAGAGCCAATAGCCGGAATTTCAGCTTTCAATGTGTGACAGACCTATTGAGCCGGTAGAGCAACACAGAGATCTTTGTGTTACTGTGACTCAAGACTTCGTGCAGCGTAAGTAAACAGCAAAAAGTGTCATGAATCCTAGCAGAATTCTCGTTTTCTTCAAAAGAAACTTTAACCATAAGTTCAAAGACTTAACACTGCCTTTCTATCCAGCACTATAGTCCGACAACATCTGGAGTATACAATAGAATTCTCATCTTTTACACTACGATGAAAGATTGATAGAATAAGGCGAATTCAGTGCAGCGTAGCAAAAGTGACTCCTGATCTCCCGAACCTCAGCTACGAACAGCGTCATCAGCTGCTGAAACTTATATCGCTTGAAGAAGGAAGACTGCGAGGATTGAGCCCTACAAATATCTTAATTAATGGCTTCAACGATGTAGACCTAAAAGAGCTCTTGAACAGAAACAAGAACGTTCGTTCCAAACCTAACATTATAAACTAACAATAAATCTTCAGAACATCTTAGGCCTTAAGTTATTTCCGGCTAAAATTGTTAGAATCTGAAATCAGACGACATATTCTACAGAAAAATTTGGTTTTTGCTGGCACCCCGAACACTTATGCAAATTTTTTCCACGAATATTGGATAGCGAATCTCCCAGAATTTTAAAATTATGATTCGAGGCCACTATTTGAAACATTACAGAAGATATTTAGGAAAGCCTGTTAATCATAGCATCTTACAATTTCAAAAAAGGCATCTTTTTTATGGAGACCGATCGTTCTGATGCCTATGCTTAAAACTCAGTGACTTTAAGTGTGACTGATTTTATATTCTAGTAGACTTTTGTCTTTGTCCCCTGCAGAGGCGCAGTGGGCACTAGTAGTCTTGATGGTGGTGATCAAAAAATACAATTGGTAGTAATACTATCTGTTGTTTGACTTATCATGTCCTCCAATTTCACGTCTACTCGTGTGGTTGTACGTGAAAGGTGTTTAACGGGATGTGACCAATGCAGAAACCCTAGAATTCTCTACTTGGCTCATTCCTGTGGCCCTATTCTACTTTAATTTCCTGTTGCTCAATGTTCCTTTCACATCAGTAGCATCACATTCCTCAATGGCTCCTGTAGGCAGTGTTCAAATCTCATAACTGTACCGATGATTCCCAATACTAACTGCACATGAGTACTTTCATTCGCTTTAGTAACTTCTTTGCATCAATGACCCAATATTTCTTCGAATAATCAACATCAGTTCCCTATACGTTTAAATGCATTTTTTAGAGCAATCACAATATTGTGTTTCTTTCGAAACGATTAGTTTGACTTTAATCATAACACGACTTTCTGAGAAACAGTAGCTGATTAGATTGATCATGGGTGGAGTTAGAATTTAATTAATGACCACGACTACGACAATTGTGCATTGCTAGTCACATGCATTTCTATTTCCATTGATGTTGTTGACCTAAGACATTCATGTTAGCAATATTTGGAGTCCCATTGTTTGACCGTCAAACTGCTGAGAGAGAGTCAGCGCCCAGGGATCCAACTTCACATTCTACCTCTGGCCAGACCACGAGATGACAGGAATGCGTTTGGGTGATGCGCTCGGGTCTCAACTGCGATCCAAAGTTGACCAATAGATGATCTTATTCAATTACCAAGAGTGATTTTCAGTTTGACCGATGCCTGAAGGTAGGCTCTTATCCTCTCAGAGCTTTTATGTGCTAGTTAAGCTAAATGTTATCTGATCTTGCAGAATGATACCGTGATGAGTTGACATCCAACTATACGTCTCAAAAATGCCATCTTAAACATTAACATGGCTTGATTGCTCCCCCTGAAAGATCTAGAAAAGAAACTGCGGAAGTACAAAACGCTGACATACAGGCAAATTTTTTTTCATAACTGGAAAAAGTTATCCAACAAATTTTTAGCGTAATTTGTTGATACCGAAGGGAATTGTGAGTTCACTTATAATCATTTAAAAATTCATCAGTATGCAGATGTAAGGTGCAATGAGTTGAAGGAGTACATATTCTTGCATGTTCTCGACCCCTAAAGCAGTTTTCATGTCTAGTACATTGTTAGTGTATATCGCCTTATATTGTCTATGTAAGTCATTATTCTATTTAAACTATATAAATTAAAAATATGCTTAAAAGCCTAGAACACGCAGAGAAAATTAAGCATAAGTTAACATATACGTTTTTAAGACCAGTTCCGTAATAAATTTTGTTCTAATTGTTTATGTCCTTACTGTAAATAAAAGAAACTTAAATCAGGTGAAATAAAGAGATACGAGAGCAATGGACGTTTGAAATAACACTTTTAATTGCTATCCAGGAAATAATTTCAGCTATCTCGTGTATTTGGAGTAAGTTTCTTACCGATTTATTCATATAACCATACGTTTGAACGGACCTCAAGGAACTACGCCAAGTTTCTAGTATGCATTCTATAGTTTATGGACAGGTGCCATATACATGAATAAGAAAAAGGAAACAATATTCGATAATAATTTTACACTTCCATGTGAGCCGCTATGAGGTTGGTGTCATATGATGATTCGTTTCAAGTTATTTAAAAGCCAGCCTAAAAAATGCTTACATATACTTTTATAATACGAGAATGGGTAGGGGTGCTTGCTTCATTTTCCATAGAATGATTTTATTTTGATTGCAGAAAATTATTAAGAGGAACTGACCTTGCATGTCACAGTAATTTTCTCAGTAAAACTGAGAATAAGCCGTGAAAATGAGGTAGCATGAGATGATCAAAAGAAAGTTATCTCATGAAGCGTGACAAAGGTTATGCATTCCTTCTTTAAATTATAAATTTTGCGAAGTTGATGAATTGTGATACTTTCTTTAACTGGTTTGTCGTTGTCAGAGTGTTTTAATTTTACAAATGTTGATGGGAAAGACTCAAAATTATAAAAAAATTGCTATCGAAACAGATATCGAGAAATTTTCTAAATTGGGTTCTCCTAAAATTTGTATTAAAAGATGATAATTCAAGATACACTCTGGAAACCGACACCGATACATGACACCAGATAAACGAAAATTTAAAGTGAAGTAATATCTTTGAGGAGAGAAACTTCTCGGAGTAGAACTAATGACCCTACGCACCATCGTACCTTCCCGCCATTCTTCTTACTCTGTAAATGGAGTCGCTCTTTAAGGGCTCGGCTAACACAAGGCCAGGACTCGCTCTGCGCCTTGTAGCAGGCAGAGGCCGTTTCCTTAGAAGACTTCATCCTAAGTCGACGGCTTAAGCGCCCGATTTATTTTCCTCTTCCAAGGAGCGAAGGAGCCCGTGCGTGTCCTCAGAGATTATTTGCCGGCTGAGGGCGTGAATGGCGGAGGTGTTGAACTCCCAAATTTTCCTTATTCGGAACTGAATTTCAACAGTGTATGTCAAACACGCAATTAGCATTTCCTCGGGGCCTTCAACTCTATTCAATAAGCTTCAAATGATGTCATTTTTCATTTATTCGCAACGCTCANCAGTTCAGAAGTTTTTCGCAGAATGATATAAGCAGAACCTATTTTCACAGGTTTACGTTCGTGAAGTACTTACATTACTTCTAAATTTCACATCAGTTATATCTGCCAATCGATCAGTACTTCAGAGTCCGGTTTAGCCAGGAAAAGTCATCCGTGATTTTTATTTTTTTTTGTAGAAACCACGCAGACAAATCTTTACGACATCTACTTCTACTTCGTGGTTCTATCACCAGCTACAAGCATGTCCGAACAATGTATTGTGTTAGTAACTTTCTTGTTCCTAAAAGTTCGATGCAGCAACCATTCTCTTCCTCTCCTCTGTATTTTTATTCATTTTAGTGCCCAGGCTTGTGATTCAGAAGCATACTTATTAGCTGATACTGCGCGCGAAATGACAGAAACTGATCATTACGTTATTGTGATATATTAACGTGATTTGGTATATATTAACGACTACGCCTTTTTAGTTTTAAATTAATATAAATCAATTTTAAATTGAAATAAATCAGTTTAAAATTAAAAATAAATTCATTTCCAATTACATTATATAAATTTCATATTGAAACAAGTCAATTTTAGATTTGAAAATATCGGTTTTATATTAAAGGATATCAGTTTCGCATTTAAAAGATGTCAATTCCAATGTAAAATAAATCAATTTCAAATCAAAGTAGGTCGAATTAAAATTAAAATAGCTCATTTTGTTATCATTTCATTTTAAACTACTTCAAACAAATTTATCTGATAAGAAATATTGTAGGCAGTGCCTTGGCTGCACAATGATAATTATATAATTAATGATTTAGGTCTGGTTTATATTGTTACATTTTTATTTAGCTGTATGGATATTCATTATTCTTCATACGTATGTCTAGTTGAATTCGTTTTTCGTATGTATACATGTTTAAAAACGAACATAGAAAAATATAGTACTGGTTTCTTAACAGGACTGCCTGAAATTAAGTAAAAAAATTCTAATCACGTAAATTTATTCGAATCAGGTTAAAATGAAGTTATCTTGAATATTTTGAATATCTTGAAGTTGTTTGGGCCTCTATGC